>JASPKZ010008279.1:0-188199 GCA_030220185.1 Diploptera punctata | reverse complement strand
GTCATACAACATTTCGATGTGAAATGTTAAAAGTACACAGGATATAGACCATAATTACAAGTTGCGAGTACAATTGCACAAATGTTATGCCGTCAACAGAACTAAGCGTCATTGTTTTAGAAACGTAGATTTTTAAGGCATTTTCTGCACTGGTTCATTAATTTAAGTGCTGATACACATTTTAGTGAGCGCCAAATCTTTAAATATAACTTTATTATTAAAGAAAAATGTAAATGTCATAAGTACTAGCAGAGATTCTATGTTTTGCAACAAACGGCTAAGAAACCAGATCTTCATAAATCCATCCATCCATAGTAATTCTGCCCGAAAGCAGATCTTTCACTGCAATCATAGCATTTTCATGCTATGCTTGCAGCGTTACTAGGAAATTGTAGGTGTGTTAGCATCCCGTTGCCTTCCACACCGGTGAAGGATGATGATGATGATGATGATTATGATGTTGGCGATATGATTTCGGGGACCGTTTGGGCCTTAAAGTTTTCCTGACATTTGTCTTACAGGTGAGGAAAAACCCCGATAAAATCAAAAAACTGCCCCGACCGGGAATCGAACCCGGGCCCGCTGCGGGACAAGGCAGCACGCTACCTCGAGACCAGAGCGGTGGACCATCTTCGTAAACGCTAATCTAAATTTAAAATCTTGCAGCTGAGCACCAAATATTCCCGCTCTTGGATTGTTGACGCTTAACCTTCAAATAAGGGAAATAACTTGCAATATCCAGTATTGTTAGTTTGGCGCTACAATAAATAGTCAAGATTGGCTTAAACTTTAAACATATTTTTTTCGAAACTTACATAATAGGGTATAGCCGGTTGATGCATAACTCTCTCCAATTAATGACGAAATAATTTTTAAATTTCAAGCGGAATTTATTTTAGTGTGAAAGTTGTTTAAAGGCAAATCTAAGTGGCATAGAGCCCGGAGCTTCTGGTACAAGAGTATCAGATTATGTAAACAAGGAGTTTCCGGTGAAATTAATTACGAGGATACCAGCTTATGGGGAGAAAGTACATTCTGGTTAATACACAGAACAGTAACCCCTAACAAAGTTGATTGCCATCCTTTCTATTCAATTGGATGGTAGGTAGGTGATGTTTATTAAAGGGGACCGAATGGTGAATTTCAATTTTTTTTTTTTAGTTTCCATCTGAATGTTTTGAAATTTTTATCACATAACCAACTGGAGCCTTAATAAATTTTATAATGCTATCATCTATATTATGGGGGGAACATTTTAACATTACCTTCCTCCCATTCAGCAGATATATTCCAACTTAAATTCTACCCCCCCCCATTAGGTGCTCATCGAAACGTTTCTGTGAAGTTTGGTGTTTACAAGTACAATAGTTTTAGAATTATGATTTTTTAAAACATTTTTTTTAATATTTTCTAAACAAACGCTCCTTATGATGTATTTCTGAATATTCTCTGATGGAATTTGAGATTCAGAGTCTTTATAATTCCACTAAACATATTTGCTATGCAATAACAATCATAAAGGAGGATACAGGTTATTTTTTCATTTTTTGAAAAAAGTATCACTCTCATTATGTTTTCCATCTCCATTTAAAAGACAACATATGCCTTAGACTGTAACTGCATAGCAAACATGAATTGGCGAGTCTAACCACAAACTTTCAGTTTGATAGCATAAAAATTGCATCGTAAGGAGCATTTTAAGTTTTGGAAAATGTCAAAAAAATGGAAACGGAAAAAAAAAACGCATATTAAAGTTTAAATAGTAACTGCAGGGGGTGTTTAAACTCTTACGTCGCGGGGCTCAGTTTTGCTCCTACAATAAACATTTTATATGAAAACTAGATAATACCCGGCGTGCTCTGCTACACCTACATAAATGGTAATGCGGTTTTGCATTTAGTTGAATAAATAAAAGGAAAACGAGAATATATTTGTATCGTTATTATTTTTAGTTTCCCCATGCTGATTACCCGGCGTTGCCAGGGAATTTACGCATCCCGATGTCCTTGGCATAAATGAGCTGAAAGACAAAATTCGTTATTTTGAGTTATCAATAAAATAATACCCGCCGTGCGCTCCTATGCTTGCCCGGGAATCTACTTATCACCATCTTCTTGGCATGAATTATACACAATAATGGTTATTATGAGTTATCCTTAAAAGAAGAACATATGCTGTCTCGGACTATTCTGAAGAGTTTTTTGAGATATTCAATTCTATATACAATAATTTTGTGTATTTGTTATGGTTTAGGCAGCGTAAGGGTTTAAAGGGACTTTTCCACGTTTTTCACTAAAAAATGTGTTTCTAAGGGTGTAGGAGTTGAGTATCTAAACTCTCTTATAGCCTATGTTTATCCCGGGAATCTCCTGAACATTTTGCAAAAAAAAACCATCACAATCGGATCAACGGTATGGCCGCGCATAAAGTACGAACGAACAAACGAACAAACACACAAACATTCATGTTTATATATTAGATGATCCTAAAGAATCAGAGTTGTTATTAAGAAGTAAATAAACAAAAAAATGATTGTTTTGTGATTTTTTCAACATTTTCACCGTCGGTCCCGTTAACCATGTTCTATAGTAGCTCAGTTTATTGGCGTCGCAATTTAACTCATTTTGTTCAGATCCGCGGTGGACTAATGATTATGTTCCTTGATTCTAGTTCCGAGGGTCAAGGGCTCAAACCCGGCCGGAGTCGATGAATTGGCTAAACGTTACTACCTGTGACAAGACTCTTTTAATTACTTCATAAACTCTGTCAAATTGTATTCTTAAGGTTTCATTTTTCAAAATATTTCCCACCATTTACAATGAGTTTTACATTTTTTCTTAGGATTATTTAAATATATTTTTCTATGATATTTAACTATATATGTACTAAGCATAAAGATGTGGCAGTCATATTGATTTTAACGAATATTCTATGCAACAACAAAGATGTGTTCCAGTGCAGCCGAAATACAGTAGACCTATGCACTAATTAACTGTACACATATATTTCAGAATTTCAGAACTTACTATTTATTTTTGGACGTTGCTTCCATGCACGTCTTTCATTCCCCATACGCGCAACATGTCCTGCCCATCGTAGACTGCGATGGGCAGGACATGTTGCGCGTATGGGGAATGAAAGACGTGCATGGAAACTTCTTGTAGGAAAGCCAGAAGGAAAACGCCCAGTTGGTAGACCAAGAATGAGGTGGGAGAACAACATTAACTATGATTTGAGGGAAGTAGATTATACAGGGAATGATTGGAAAGCATTAGCTCAGGATAGGGATGTATGGAGAGCTTATGTCCGTGTGGCCATGAACCTACGGGTTCGATAGTGCCAGTGAGTGAGTGAGTGTGTGAGTGCATTCTTCCACAGGTTAGAGTGCATAAATTGCGTTAGGTTAGCTTTTAGGTTGGTATTTCACAGGTTAGAGTACTTAAATTGCCTTAGTTTAACTTTTAGGTTCGTTAAATATCGTTTATATGATAGCTGCTACCCGTAATTCCATAGTGTAAACCGCTTCGCGTTTGTTGGCGCATGCGCATGGTGTATGATTGGGAAACCAGAAAACATTTTTCGCGTCACATGTGTAAAGTATTTCTTATGATTTTTTTTTAGGATGGTAAAATCCAAAGAACAAGTCCTACGGGAAAGACTTATAGCCGTGGGTCCCGAGTCGGAATATTTTCAGGCTCGTAAAACAAATGCAAGCCTGAATAAAAAGGACCTCTAAGCAAATTTATCGACATTCATCGTAGTACAGTAAAAAGCCTGTCTATGAAGGAACGTGACGGTTCCTTAAGTACATTTCCGTCTTAGCAGTTTTCCTTCTTATAAAGGATTCCCGAAATTAGAAACTTGAATTGTCTCACGCAGTGTAAGGGTACGCTTTAAAGACATAACGTATTGACTGAAATACAGACAAAATATGTATGTAACACTGTCCAGTTTACACGGCAATACAAAACAGCGTTTTTCACAATGGCGAGAAGGAACTCAACTACGGGAAGACTGAAGAGTTTCCCAACTCCCTCGCAGGTAACGTAAGCAGGCGAGGAAAAAAAGCTAGGGATTCCCCGCTGTCACAACATAAGCAAGGGTATTCCCCGCAGTAAAATGGCAACACAAGAAGGTAAAACGATACAATGCAGAAAGCGCCATGTGCAGAATTTTTCACATGTGGTCATTAATGCTGTAATTAGAACGTGCTTAAGAATAATTTTCGATCTTACTGAGGGTAAAAATTAACTATTGGTACTTTAAAAACAGTTTCGTTTCCGCGTTATGAAGGTTTCCGAATATACAGGACGATTTTACATATAAAAACGTACCGTTCTGGAGATTTTTTCCGTCTATATAGGTTTCCTTCTTATATAGGTTCCGGCTAAGACAGGTTTTACTGCAATACCTTTACTTGCCTACTAGATGTCTCATTGGGTCGATATGTTGACCCACATATCATTCATGACATCTGTAAACTAAATTAACTTGGTATAGTAACTTCTTAACAAAGGAGAGATTATGGCTGATACACCATTGTAGATAGATGATAACATTTATTTACCAGGTTCTGTGTTAAAACGAAGTTAATAATACTTTGAAAACACGTACTGAATATTGTATGAATAATTAATTGCTGAGCGGTAATCGTTTTACCCATTTTTATTAAACATAGCCTACTATGGCAGTTTGAAACTTCTAGTTGGGGAAAACACATTTATCAAATCCACAACCTCTTGAGAACACTTAACAATAATAGCTTCATATAAAAGTTAGAAGAAAACTTAAAAAGTTTACTCTTTCGCAGCAAGTTAGAAGAGTCCATATTCATTTTTTTATTTATTTATTTGTTGTTATCATAGAATATCCATATTCTTGTTCGTGTTTTAACATTAAATGCTTGTAAAAATCCATTTCTTAGAATAATTTAAATTGTTTTGTTTTTATTACTCTGCAAATTAGGTGTAGGCCTATATTTATTTTTTGGGCGTACCAAATTCTGAGAAGTCCACGGCTGCGGTCTCGAGGCAGCGTGCTGCCTTGTCACGCATCGGGCCCGGGTTCGATCTCCGGTCGGGACAGTTTTTCTGGGTGATGTTTTTATCGGGGTTTTTCCTCACATGTAAGACAAATGTCAAGAAAACTTTAAGGCTCAAACGGTCCCCGAAATCATATGGACATCGCAATCATCATCATTAATATTCATCTTAGATTAAGCTTAGGATTAGGGACTCTCCCCCCCAGGAGCTATCACCTTGACGTGGTGGTGGGGGGGCTTAGTACCCGATGAACCAGACGACTCTACTGGGGAAGATTGACTTAGGTTAATCTTGCTGGTGGGTAAGAGGCGAGGAGGAACTAAGTATAAGCTCACAACGAGGGAATGGCGTCTGTATCCATACTGGGCGGCCACATCTTCGTCAAGTCTTCAACGGTCAACAGGGCGACAAGGAATAGCATAGCTAAACTTGTAGGGCTTGAAGAGCGGGAAGAAGCAGCCCTCTCTTGGGGGGTGGATACCCAGAGGAGCATGTTTGGAGGCTCAGAGGAAGCAGCCCTTCCACCATCCTTGTCCTGCGAAGCGCTCGTGAACGCTTCCAGGAGACATTCATCTTACTGAGAAGCTTCATGGAAATCATTGGAAGACCTAGAAGTCGTTGCGCTGATTGCATTATGAAGTCGGAACGGGCAATTGCCTAATCCCTGGAGTGATGATGATGATGATGATTAGGGACTCTACTGGCGCACCACTGTCATCATCATCACCCATCATATCATCGGAGCAACATAACCCCGCCTTCCTGGCGCCCCAACCTCAGAAGTGGGTTACAAGTACGCCATGCCAGGAGAGAACACCAGGAATGTCCGAAAGACAACCTGGGGTTGTTTGACAAAAAAAAAAATTCTGAGAACGACTTCCTTCGATTTGGAAGTACAGCCAAGACAATTCTGTCATATATATTTTTTTCATGGCATGACCGGGCCTAGAAGGCCCTTGATGTATCAGCCAGCTGCTGGCCTCAAATTCTACATGTGTTAATCTACCGAGATAGACGATTATCCTGCCACTGTTAGGATTACATGTGGTCAGCATGTCGGGGTTCCCAGCCGTTTTTGTAGCTGGTTTTCCTCAACCTGGAGCCGGTATTTAGGCCTATTGGTAGCTATCCAAATACCTCACGATGCTGGGTGGGCAACCGGTCCCATACTGGCCGAAATTCCTAAAGAAAATTTCTTCCCCCATGAAGACTCAAATTAGCCCAAGTCCCGTAGCTCATCTCGGCTACGGCAACATATTTACTGCATATAAGAACCCGAAGCCTTTCCTTGATGATGATTTCCCACAAACAAAAAACACAATGTTAACGCGAGCTGCCTCCTATAACATTTACATATCTATTAACTTAACTCACTGGCACTATCGAACGACATAAGCACTCCGTACATCCCTATTCCAGAGCTAATGTTTTCCAATTATTCCTTGTATAATCTATTTTCCTCAAATCATAGTTTAATATTATTCTCCTACCTCATTTTTTTGTCTAACCAACTTGGGAGTTTTCCCTCTGGTTTATATTGTGTTTATTTATTTATATATTTTTCACAACCAAATCACAATTTTTCTTTCCAAATGCCCCAGGTTGTCATTTCGACATTTTAATAATAATAATAATAATAATAATAATAATAATAATAATAATAATAATAATAATAATAATAGCTTTATTTTACCTGGCAGAGTTAAGGCTTTAAGGCCTTGTCTACCACTCAACCAGGTTTTAAAAAAAATACAAACAAAAAAGTCTTAAATCTAAATTACAATATATATATATATATATATATATATATATATATAAACGATTACAAGTTATGAATACAATACAATAATATTTATAATGTATTTTGATTTACTCTAAATTTCACGAATTAAATATATAATATGTACAAGATATATATATATATATATATATATAAACGAGGAAAAGATTAATGACAGTATAAAATTAAATAAATAGAGCCAAATTAATTATTAGACAACAGGTAACTGAATAAGCGTGACTTAAAGTTGCCAAGTGTGCGGCAACCCCTGATATCTTGAGGAAGGAGATTCCAGGAGCGGGCAGAGGCTACTGTGAAGGAAAGTAGAATAGGAGGAAGTGCTAAGAAGAGGAATTGTTAGCAGACTGCTATTATTGTGACCTAGTTTCAATATTGTGGTAAGAGGATAACTTCTCAAATCTGGACGACAGGTAAGTAGGAATGTAGGAATTCAGAAGCTTGAAAAGTAGTGAAAGAGGGTGCAATTTACGTCTGTCAGTAAGACGGAGCCAAGAGAAGTTATTAAAGTGTTCGGAAAGAGGGTCATAACGGCGGATATTGAAAATGAATCGAACGCAAGCATTATGAACACGCTGCAGTCTCTGCGACAAGGCATGGTTCAGATCATTATATATAATGTCACAATAATCGAAGTGTGGTAACACAAGATTCTGCACTAGGATTTGTTTTAACGAAACTGGGAGAGAAATTCTTTTTAAACGTCTAAGATAATGTAAGACGGAGAAAGTCTTTTTACATATGTGTTTTCACTTGTGTTTGCCAGGTTAAATTTGCGTCTCGATGTAGTCCAAGATCTATTACTGAAGAAGAATAAGGGATAATTATATTATTTATAGTAATGTATGGAAGTGTAGATATGTCAAAGGTTGTAAGCAGTCTTTGTTGTCCCATTAGAATTACTTGTGACTTGTTAGGATTTAGATTTAGACCGATACTTGAAGACCAGTTAAAGATGGATATGAGATCGTCATTCATTTTCGTCAAGCTGTTATAGAGAGAATGAGGTGAATGTAGGTAAATTTGGAGATTATCAGCATAGAGGTGATAACGGCAGTGCTTTAGTACAGTTGGCAAGTCATTATGTAGATTGAGAAAAGAAGAGGTCCGAGAACACTGCCCTGGGTGACTCCAGCCGGCACGTTATGCCAAGACGAAGATCTAGAGTTTAATGAAACGTTATTGTTGACGACCGCGCAGGTATGAGTCGAACCAGGATACAGCGCTGTCAGACAAGTGTAGGTGCTTGAGCTTTATCATAAGTAAGTCGTGGTCTACTGTGTCAAAAGCTTTGCTGAAGTCAAGTAAGGTTAAAGGAGTCAATTGACGTTTGTCCACGGCTTCACGAATATCTTCAGTAATTTTTAGCAAAGCTGTGGCTGTGCTATGACCATATCTAAAGCCGGATTGATAAGGATCAAGGCGGTGATTTTCTTGGAGATATTCAGTCATTTGCTTATGTACAATATATTCCAGGGCTTTAGATAATGTCGGAAGGATGCTAATCGGTCGGAAGTCATTATAGTTAGTAGGTGTACTTATTTTTGGTATAGGCCGAACTCTAGACTGTTTCCATACAATAGGGAAGATAGAAGTTTTAAGGGAAGCATTAAAACATATGAGTCACTGTGGGTAGTAATAATGTCAATGATTTTATTTAGCATTAAAATGCTGATGTTATCTGTTCCTTGTGCATTGGATTTAATCCGCTTGAGTGCTTTTTAACGTCTATAGGCGAAATGTCGTTAAAGTAAAATTTATCTCTTCCTATATGTGGAGATGGGGATAAGTCTTTAAGAATGCCTATTTTAGTCTTGTTGTCTGGAGGTGTCATGGGTATTGAGGTAAAATGTTCATTTAAGTCATCTACAGAAATGTCTATAGAGTTAGTTGAGGGATTCAACTGTGTAAGTCCCATTGTACGGAGATTTTCGCCAAGTGTCCCGTGCACTTATTTCAGGTCCGATTATACTGTGGGCGTGTCGTAGTTTGGCATTACGTATAGTTTGTGTAGTAGTGTGTTTCTAAGGTTGTTTCTACAGTTGCCAGTTCTCGTCATTTTTATGTCGTCTGTATGTTAGGTATGCTTTTGTCTCGTTTTGACATAAGTTCACGTATTGAAGTGGGGGCACGCCGGAGCATAGTGGTTAAGGCACTGCGCTACAAGCCGGAAGGTCGAGGGGTTCGAGTCCCGGTGTGATCAGAATTTTTCAACTGACCCAAAACCTTCTGGCGGCATTATGGCCCTTGGGGGTCGACTCAGCCTCTAACTTAAATGAGCACCAGACTGTTGTTCTGGGGTAAAGGTGGCCGTCACGCAGGGCTGACAACCCGGCTGACATCAAGTGCCGATTGTCAAGAAAAAAGTGGGAGCCTTAACCTCCTACTACCCCAAGGGCCTCCTGAGGCCTGTAGTGGGATCACTTTACCTTCACGTATTGAGTCATACATCCAGGGAGCAGGGGGGCGGGAAAATCGTCGGGTTTTTACTAGTGCATGTCTGTCATATAGTTTTAGTATCAGTGTATTAAATGTGTCTACTTTTTCATCAACTGATCTAAGATTCCATATTGTGTACCACGGTAGTTCTAAAGCGTCTGATTTTAGTTTAGTATCGTCTATGTTTTGTAAATTTCTGTACGTAATCGATTTAGAACGTCTTTTAGGACATTGGAGTGAGTATTCTACGAATACAATGCCATGAGCAGATATGCCGGGAGCAGGAATTTGTTCATTATGACAGTACTTTCTGTGGATGTGTAGTCCACTATTAAGTCCAGTTAGAGTGTCAGTAAGTAGCAGCTATGGTGTGGGCAGAGAGAGGAACAATGGCCATATTAAAGGCTTTGGAACATATTTTTAAGTTGTATGGCTGGTGAGTCAGTCTGAAGAAGATTTGTATTAAATCGCCTGCGACAATAACGTGTTTCATAATGAGGTAATGAATCGTTCAGAGCGTGTTCTAGATCCGAAAGGTGCCCTACTTTTGGAGGTTTGTATACAATGCATAAGAGACATTTTTTTAGACTGGCTTGAATTCTACGAAATAAGAACTCGGGGCGAGCGGAATATACAGAGGGGACTTGTGGACAATTCTTGGATTAAGCTCATTTGATATAAAGGCACAAACCCTCCACCTCTTTTATCTATTCTGTCATTTCTGAGCAGTGTAGTATCCAGTCTAGGTGAAACAAGGACGAAGGATGGGAAGGGGTGAGCCAGGTTTCCGAAATTAAAATGGCGCTCAGTCCAAGAGATGAAAATATTGGTTTCAAACTCATCAAAGTGGGACAGAATGCTTTGTGAATTTACGTGAGCGATTTTAAGTGATGATTTATCAATAGAAAATGAATTCGTAAGTAGACTTGTTGTTCTCTCTTGGCATGGCGTTCTTGTAACCCACTGAGAGGTTGGGGCGCCTGGAAGGCGGGGGTTACGCTGCCCCGATGATATGAGAGTTGATGATGATAGTAATGATGCATCGGGAGAGAGGCCTTAAACTAAACTTAAGCTAATTAGGTGAATCTGATATTGATGACAATGATGGCCAGATGGTGTTCGGGGACCATTTGGGCCTTAAAGTTCCTGACATTCATCTTACAGATGAAAAAAAAAAACGAAAAAACCTCACTCAGGAAACTTGTCCCTACCGGGGATCGAATCAGTTTCACTGCATGAAAAAGCAGCACGCTACCTCGAGACCACAGCGGTGGGCTGAAATACAGTATATAATAATAACAATTTTGCTTTATTGTATTTTCACACAGTTAAGATGAAAAGGATTCTCTTCCACGCAACCAAACAAAGATGGAAACAAAAGATTTACAATAAAATATATACATTAAACAATCTTTATATATAAAAATGGTTTTGGAAAGGAGATAATAATAAATAAGTTGAAGATATTCCAACAACAAAAAAGATTAAAGAATACACCACCCTACAACCTGATTCAAAAGAAAAAAGACATTTTAAGAAAATTACTTACCATCCTGAAAAAACACAGAACATTAAAAAAAATATTAACAAATTGGATATTACATTAGCACCGATTAACAAATTTAGCCTGGATAATCTACAGTAACAATAAGAAAGTTAATGTCCCAGATAGTAAAAAATCTGGAATTTACGAAATCAATTGCAATGACTGCAATAAAGTAGTCTATAAATAGGAAAAACTAAAAGGAATTTAGAAATTCGTACAAAAGAACACCTTAAAAATATTAAAAATTGTGAAATTGAAAAATCGGCAATTGCCGCTCATAGTTTGCTAGAAAATCATAAAATCGGAAAAGACACTAAACTTTTGAAACATTCGGAGAAAACATTTAGAATTAACAATTTGGGAAAAGATATACATTCAGAAGAATAAATATAAAGCAACGAATTTCGATATCCCCGACGAGAATAATTTAATCTCCAAGTTCATAAAATCTACACCAGATGGCAGTTCAGAATATGATGTTCGACAGTTGGGATTTGACTGAAGATGGAAGTAATACTGTACTTTTGAAACCGGTATCGTGAAGACACGCAACTTTGTGAGGTGAGATGTTAAAACATTTACTCAACTCATTTATTAATATAAATACCTCAAATTGTTTCCTCCCACTGTAAATTTAATTAAATAAAAAAGTGTCTGTCTGTCTGTCTGTCTGTCTGTCTGTCTGTCCTTTATGGACTCAAAAATTGGACCGATTTGATTGGGGTTTTCACCGTCATTTAGAGACTTTTTCTGAGATAAATAACGTATATGTTACCCACATATAGGGCCAGAGCTAAAAAAAAAAGTGAATCGGTGCACAAAAAAGTTGCTTCTTGGACGCTTAAATGTCTTACGCTGTCTAATTCATAACTAATACACCAAATTAATATACGCATAACTGAACATCTAAAAAATCTACAAAAAAGTCCGACAGCAAGATATCTATCTTTTACGGATAACTCACAATACTCCTCCCATTAATACCAAGAAGATCGGGGTAACTAGATTCCCGGGCAAGCGGAACAGCGAACGCTGGATATTCGCTAGTTTATAATAAATGTAAAAGAACATGAAAATACATGTCGAAATCTTACAAAATGCAGCTATAATTTTTATACACTGAAAATAATAATAATAATAATAATAATAATAATAATAATAGTAATAATAGTTTTGGAAAACATTAGCACAGGATAGGGATGTATGGAGAGCTTATGTCCGCGCGGCCATGAAGCTATTTGAGGGAAGTAGATTATACATGGGATGATTGGAAAACATTAGCACTGGATAGGGATGTATGGAGAGCTTATGTCCGTGCGGTCATGAACCTATCTGATGGATGTGGATTATAAAGGAGATGATTGAAAAACACTTGGTAGAAGAAGAAGAAGAAGAAGAAGAAGACGACCAAACATAACGTGGATTGATGGATGATTTGAGCAGCATGAGGGAAAAAAGGATTGGACGATGGAGATTGGAATGACAGAAGGTGTGAAGGAAAATGACAGTAAATTAATTGAGCGGAGGGAGATGTTAAACATTGTAAAACCTGCTAAATAAATAAATGATTGCAAAACTTTAATACAGGATAGGGATGTATGGAGAACTTATGCCCGCTCGGCCATGAGCCTATAGGTTCGATAGAGTCAGTGAGTTAGTTGTGTATTAAAGAGATTATGCTGTTTTCAAGTCCTCGATAAGGAAAGTCTCCCTTGATGGAGTCGTTCAAGTCTGCATATATCTGTGTAGCACGCAATGCATAAAATAAAGAAAGGATATCACAAGATTACGAGCATTGTGACTGTTATGATCCATAGCAGCTGCGTTAACAAGCCCTAAGCCATATCCCATTTAGTCTGGAATGTTATGGCGTCAGCTCGCAAGTGGAGATAAAGAAGCTCGTTCAACAGAACCTTTATGAATACGTTCGCTACTCAAGAATCACTTTCAAGAGTTAAGTCCGTGCCTCCTCTTCATCTCTTTAAGGAAAGTCTATTCACTTCTTTCCTTCTGCAAGCATCGGCAGTTGCTTTTCTATCTGCGCCAAATACTAAGTAACTAACTGGCATTATAGAACCCATAGGCTCGTAGCCGCTCGGATACAAGCTCTCCATATATCCCTATTCTGAACTAATGTTTTTCAATTATATCCTGTATAATATACTTCCCTAAAATTCGTTTTAGGCAGTTTTGTATTTTAAAATTCCTTTTCGGAATTCTTGGTCGTGTCTTGCAGTGTAGTCTCCACCTATTGTCAGTTGACATCTTCAGGGATATGGCTTGTGTCAAGTTTCGTAGTAAACTGCTAACTTTAAATATTGTTTAACTGACAAGTTAGTTTATTACGAGTAAATCGCATTATTTATTTTGCATGTACAGTCTTTGAAAAAATTGATGGCGCAACTCTTGATGATGAAAAGTTAAGAGTTTGAACAGCGATATGATGAAAGTTAAAAATTCAAATGTACCTGTTGGTAGGTGCATTTTAATTTTTATCTTTCATCATATGACTTCACCTCAACGGAATTTGATATGTATTTTACTAGTATTTGAAGAGCGATTCACACCAGTACGTTGTTACATGTTCTGACTCATTGAGTATAAAACGGAGGACGTAAGTAGCTCTTCAAGCAATATTCGTATCGTTCGCTTGAGTGGAGCTATTTTTCCACTACACGGACTCACGTTCGATTCTGGTCAGGTAGACTTTTTATTATTTAATAACGTCGTTAATTTTCATAATGCCTACATTATATAAATAAATTTGTATATATATTATGGAAATATTCCCGGTCGGACAGGCTCCTGGGTGAGATTTTTTTCTGAGTTTTTCCTCACCCGTAAGATAAATGTCAGGAAGCTTATGGCCCAACGGGCCCCGAAAATCATCCGACCATCATCATCCTCCTCCTTATCTTTATCATTCTTCATCGGCGTGGAAAGAAATGGGAAGCTACCACACCTACAGTTTCCTACTAAAGCTGCAAAGAATAGCTTGAAAATGCTGTAATTGCAGTGAAAGACCTACCCTCGGCCAGAATTACAATGGAATGGAATATATGGAAATAAATAAATTAAGGAAACAGACTATATATACATATATATAAATATATATATATATATATATATATAATATAGAAAATGAATAACGATTGTAACGTCTCATTACTTTATTTACAAAAAAACATGGCATAATAATATTATTTATTTCCATTACTAATACAAAATGCATCTTATTAATCTAAATTAAGTTAATATCTAATTTCATTATACAAGTAAGCCATGAAGTACTGCATCGCTTCATACAAACAATTTCTAGGAGAGATGGTTGTGGTTCTAGTGGGGGGAGCTTCTGTTTCCCGTGCATGATATCGCGTTTTCGATCCTCCTGTCATGTTTATTTTTTTCTCTCTCTCTCGCCCTTATTTCAAATCATTTTCTTTCTTTTGTTTTATTTCTTTTGCTTTGTTTTATTTTCAGTATTTACCGCGCTACTTATTTACACAACATTGTTTTCCATGACACGACACACAACGAAATAGAAGGGATTTAGTTTCTCAAATAGTTTGTATACTTATGAATCAAATAGCTGATTTCTGATCATGCGCAGTGGCTTCGTTCTGAGACTTCGAATTATCTGTGCGCCATCAATTATTTCAGTCTGTACATTAGATAGAGACTATCCACCGCTTGTGTACATTTTATTTGATTATCATTGATATTATTATGTTATCGATCTCAATCTTTTATCTTAACTATCTAACTCACTAACTCACTGGCTCTATCGAACCCGTAGGTTCATGGACACAAGCTCTCCATACATTCCTATCCTGAGCTAATGTTTTCCAATCAATCCCTATATAATTCACCACCCTCAAATCATGGATGTTATTCTCCCACCTCATTATTGGTATACCAACTGGGCATTTCCCTCTGATTTTCCTACAAGAAGCTTCCATGCACCTCATTCATCCTCCATACGTGCCACATGTCCTGTCCATTGCAGTCTACGAGACTTAACAGTTCTTATTATATCTGGCTTCTATACTTATCATGTAGCTCACTATTATAAAGTTTTCTTCATTCGCCCGTCTCTTCATCTATTTTGGCCCAAACATTTTCCTAAGATTTTTATTCTCAAATACTCGTAATCTTCTTTCCTGCATTAAAGTTAGAATCCATGTTTCGCATACATGTAATATAACTGGGAAAATAGATTTACAGTTTAAAGTTTTTGAAAGAAGTTGGGACGACAGAGTCCTTGTAATGCATCCATCCATCCATCCATCCATCCATCCATCCATCCATAGTAATTCTGCCCGAAGGCAGATCCTTCACTGCAATCATAGCATTTTCATGCTATGCTTGCAGCTTTACTAGGGAATTGTAGGTGTGGTAGCTTCCCGTTGCTTTCCAAACTGGTGAAAGATAATGATAATGATGATGATGGCCATATGATTTCGGGGACCGTTTGGGCCTTAAAGTTTTCCCGACATTTGTCTTACAGGTGAGGAAAAATCCCGATAAAAACCTCACCCAGAAAAACTGTCCAGACGGGAATCGAACCCGGACCCGCTGCGTGACAAGCTGCATGCTACCTTGAGACCATAGCGGTGGACTTGTAATGCATAATAGCATGCATTTCCAGAATTGAGCCTATTGATCAAATTTTGATTTAGTGTTTAATATTGGTGTTAATTGTGACTTTTGTATTTGAATGTAACATAATATGTTTGTCCTGGTGAGTGCAAGAGAAGGCTAAATCCAATATATAAAAATGAATCTTTGTTCGTACTTTATGCGCGGCCATACCGTTGATCCATTTTTGCAAAATGGTCAGGAGATTCCCGGGATGAAATATAGGCTATAAGAGAGTTGTGATACTCTACTCCTACACCCTTAAAAATCGCACTTTGTAGTGGAAAACGTGAAAAAAGTAGCTCTTTGGACGCTTAAATGGCTTACGCTGGCTAAACCATAACAAATACAAAAAATTAATGTACACAGAATTGAATATCTCAAAAAGCTCTACGAGAAAGTGCGCGACAGCATATGTTTATCTCCTACGGATAACTCACAATAACCATTTTTGTCTTTTGTTGATCCCAAAAAGATCGAGACAAGTACGTATATTCCTGTGCAAGCTTAGCAGCATATTGTGGGTATTCTTTTACGGATAACTCACCATAACGAGTTTTGTCTTTAGCTCATTTATGCCAAGAAGATCGAAATAAGTAGATTCCCGGGCAACATCGGATAATCAGCACGTGAAATCTTAAAATAATTACGATATATGTTTATAATTATTATTCAACTAATCATAATAAGTATATTAATTTTCGTCTTTCAGCTCATTTATGTCAAGAAGATCGGGATGAGTAGATTCCCGGAGAACGCCGGGTAAACAGCACGGGGAATCTAAGAATATAAATTTATAATTATTTTTCCTTCCACTTATTTAACTAAACATAAAACACATAAATTTTCATATTCCATTTCATTTATGTCAAGAAGATCGGGATACGTAGATTCCGGGTCATTCCGGGTAATCAGCATGAGTATCTAAAAATATGATTATTTTTCCCTCTACTTATTCAACTAAACATAAAAGCACATTAATTTTCATTTATTTACGCGTAGCAGCGCACACCGGGTATTAGCTGTAAATAAATACAATAAATGACCTTTATCTGTTTTATTGCTATGTAAGCCATTTTGAAAATGATCGTTCTTAAATGGTACAGTGATCTATTTTTCATGGGTTCAACCGCGCCTTGTTTAACAGATTCGCCATTGCTGTTGCATATCGCATTCTTTTTAGGGATATGATGTGCTTGGAACATCTGATTTCTCTGTAGCAAGGGACCAGATGCTTTTAGCTTAACGACAGAAAAAAGTAGTGTCTTTGAATTGAATTCCCACACAGGAATAGTAAAATATTTTATTCTCTGTGTAACGCAGTGTTAAATTCAAAGCTGTTCTGGGAGAGCATGAAGGACCTACACGTGCAGAGAAGCTTTTAAAGACTTTGCGCTGCACATAGGCCTAAGTTTCCTTTTTCAAATGATGTTCAGCTTCTGGAAACAGATGCTATTTGAGATGCAATCAATCTGCTCTTCTTTAAAATTCTCAAGTTACCAAAACTTAATACATATTCGTTTATTTGCCACATTCTTTCACAGGAGACATAAAGATCCGATTGAGGGTCTTTCCACTTTTCAGCGGTTGCCCTTTTACCAGCCGGCTGCTAGCTCTTCACATCCACATGTGTCAATCACAGAGGTAGATGATCAACAGCAAGTGTAGGGGTGACATGTGGTTAGCATGTCGAGTCCCCCAGCCGTTATAGCTGGTTCCTCAACCTGGAGCCGCTACTTATTGTAGCTACCCAATTGCCTCACGACGCTGGGTGGGCACCGGTCCCATACTGGCCGAAATACGATGAGAAAATTTCTTCCCCCATGGAGACTCGAACCAGCGCAAGTCCCGTAGCTCTGCGCCAAGGCTTCCTACCTTAACCGCTCGGCTACGGCGCGGGACGACATAAAGATGAGATAGGAATTATAATCTATTCAAAAATTCTAACAAAAAGTGCAATGATTAAATTAATATATAATGAAAAGAAAAATAAATGCCTGAGTCGGGATTTGAACACGAGTTTCTAAACTTCGTACGTTTAGCGCTCTAACCGTCTGAGCTACTCAGGAATCCCAACACGTACATTTATTTTCTTATATATACTGTATATATAATTCTTCTATACGTGTGTATGTCACTAAACTATTAAAAGACTGGTGCAATTTTGATGAAATTTTTGTGGGTGTTTGAATGCGTCCCTGGATGGTTCAGATTCACAATTGGACCCAGTTGACCTGAAGTGAAAATTTAAAAATCACATAGCGGTCACAATTTTCGATGTTTCCAACAAAACACAGTATATCCTATTAAAATGAACCGAGGTATGTATTATCCAAAAATGAGCAAAATGCTAAAATTATAAGTGGAGGTTTACCTGAAATCCGAAATTAAAAACTGACTAGCAACCGCCATGTTTGGTTCGTCTCACCGTATAGCATACAATTTAATTAACCATCAATATTTTATTTCTTTAGGAGTAGCAACGCACGCCGGGTGTTAGGTAGTTTATTTATATATTCTAATTATTTAATTATAACATAATATATATATATATACACTGGTGTCCAAAAGTTAAGGATAATTAGTTCATTTGCCGAATTATTATAAAGCATTTGTCAGAATAATACAAAATTTGGTAAGGTATGTCACAGATAATTAGAAACATGGCACGAAAGAAACAATGGCATGAATACGTCATTCACTTGTCATTTTCACAACAAACGAAAACTGCATTTCAGAATTCGAACATAAAAGTTGAACAACAATGGTTCAAATGATTAGTATGGGGTGTGATTACCCCTGACAGCTACACAAGACTCACATCGACGTGGCATGCTAGTGATGAGGTTGTTCAGGAGTTCGATGCTCAGCAAATTCCACTCCTCATGAAGAGCAATGTGAAGGTCTTGAAGTGTCCTCGGAGGAGGCTGACGAGATGCAATTTGTCTCCCTAAGGCATCCCATGCATGCTCTATAGGATTCATATCCGGAGACCTCGTTGGCCACTCCATACGCTGGATATCTTCCTCCTGAAGAAACTCATCCACCAGTTGTGACCTGTGAGGTCGGGCATTGTCATCCATGAATATGAATTCTGGACCCACAGCTCCCCTGAAAAGTCTTACATGAGGTTCCAGGATCTCTTCTCTATACCGCTGAGCATTAACAGTGCCACCTGCGAAGATGTGAAGCTCTGTGCGTGCATTCATCATTATACCTCCCCATACCAGGAGACCACCGCCACCAAATGGATGTCTTTCCACGATGTTCATGGGGTTGTAACGAGTTCCTTGCTCCCTCCAGATAGTCACGCGATGCGAATCACAGTTCAAGCTGAATCTGGACTCGTCTGTAAATAGCACGCTGCTCCACTGATTTAGAGTCCAGTCGCGATGTTCCTGACTCCACCGTAAACGTGCTCTCTTGTTATCAAGGGTAAGTGGGACGCACACTACAGGCCGTCTAGCATACAGACCAGCAGCTCTGAGTCTTCTATAGACAGTTTGTCTGGATACTCTGATACCTGAGGCGGCCGCAAGTTCTGAACTCAGTTGTTCGGTTTCTTCTTGCAGTTAACGCAAGATATCGATCCTGCTGAGGACCTGTAACTCTTGGACGACCTCCCACTGGTCTTCGCCTAACGTCTCCGGTCTCTTGGAACCGTCGCCATAACCTATATATAACATTTTGTGGCACATTAAGTGCTATGGAGACCTCAGTTTGTGTCTGTCCTGTTTCTAGCCGCCCAATAATTCTACCCCGAAGCAGAGGGTCCAGATGTTGTCTTTGTGCCATTTTACTGCAATCTGTTCTTACACTACATCTGATTATATCATAACTCTCTTTAAAAATGAAGATTTATGGAACAGGGCTTAACTGCAACAATGCAATTTTCATTTATAATTGCTATTAATTTTTTCATTGTTGAAGAGAGATTATAATTTAGTATGTAAACTAAACTAAATGTACTGAGAAACGTTTTGATAAATAATTTTTACTCCTTGCTCCTCTTTAAGCATTTTGATTTTCCGTTTTACAAATTATCCTAAACTTTTGGACACCAGTGTATTTAAGAAGATGGGCAAGAATATCAAAATTAGACAAAATAAAAAAATAATACAATAAGACAAATTATAAATGTAGAAAAATGTATTGTACAAGAGATTGAAGAAATACAACTAAGATGGTATGGGCATATAATGAGAAGAAGGGACACAGAAACAAAGAAGTATCGAAATGGGAACCTCCTGGAAAAGGGAAACGTGGTAGAACAAAGCCAATGTGGATAAAGGGAATTCAAGACAACATGAAGAAAAGAAATAAGACAGAAGCAGACACACAAGACCGGGAAGTGTGGAAGAAAAAAAATATATTTTGGTTGAAGATACCTGTTATATAAGAGAAACAATCCTAAAATAAAATTATATATATATATATATATATATATATATATATATATATATATATATATGGGTATACAGCTGTTACAGTATGTTTTCTCAACCAGAAACCGCTACTTATTGTAACTCTCCAAATTCGAACCATGCTGGATGGGCGCTGATTCCATACTGACTGAAATTCCAAGAGAAAATTTTCCCCTACGGGGTCTCGAATCAGAGCAGTTCCGTAGCACTGCTTTTTTTTTCCTATTTCGTTTACACTGTTTTCCTTCTTGTTTTTACCTTTTTGTTAACTTCCTGTTATTCTCACATATAGACAAGAACAAGACACACACACCCAGACCCAAGGTGGAGATTAAAAATCCCCTACCCCGCCGGGAATCGAACCCGGGTCGCCGGAGTGGAAGGTTGGGACACTACCGACTACGCCACGACGGACAACCTTGAATACGGCAAATGTATGTCATAGTTTACGTTAAAAATAATGTATTTTTGGGGTTTCAGTATACATATCTGCTTAGAATAATCTGATGTAAGCAGGCCGTAGTTCTGACGTAATCTTGACATATTGTTATTGTATATAAAGGATAATCCTCCAGAATTTTGTAACAATCGGATCCCATTTTTAGTTGTAATTTACCTTTACACCTCCGCGAAATTAGTGGAATTGAATGGGTGCAAACCATAATGGTGTGACAGTTGTGTAGAGTGCAGTCTTTGCATGTTATTGGATCCTATTTTCCAATGGCTGAGAGATACAAGTGTATACTGTCAACTATTGCCCTGAATTATTTAAATGTAAATTCTGTTGTAAAGCACGATATTAAAGGTGTAAATCATAGAATTAAAATAATTGTTTTCTAAAAAATATTTTATGCGTATATTTAACATTAAGTAAAATCTAAATATATCTTATTGGCTATTGTTGAACAAAAATCACGTGTTAATAATTAAAATATTTCTCATAGATAAAGATCTTAACAATAGCTATTTAAAGTTATTTCAAGTCATTGTTGACGGAATTTATAAAATGTTTTCATTAAACTTTAAAATAAAATTTAAATAATTTATATTTGTTTAAATAAAGTATATTGAATTTTGATTTGTATTAAAAGTAATTATCTCCATCATTTGACCTATTAGATTTAATCTTATATTTGTATATATAATTCTTCTCAACTCCTAAACGACTGACTGTTTTTTATTAATGTTTTAATAATATTACAGTGTGTCCCATTCAAACATCCCACATTTTAATTAATCATAGCTAACAAAGTATGCGGAACTATGAAATGAGGCCGGTATTAAATGAAACAGAAACTCAAAGAATTTCCATTGCCACACACTAAAACACTTCTATATGTGCACCATTAGTAGCACGAACAATATCAAGTCTGTATTCGATTTCGTGCCACGTTCTGTCCAACATGTCCATTGGTACTGTTGCAATTGTGTCAAGGATACGGGTTCGTAAATCATGAAGATCTTGCACTGGAGTCGCAAACACACGGTCCAGTGGAATGGTTTCTGGCAAAAGTGGTTTATGTCACTATTGTCCAACAAGCGACAGATGAATTAACTGGAACAATGAAAACAAAATTCTTTGAGTTTCTCTTTCTTTTAATACCAAACTCATTTCATAATTCCGCATACGTTGTTAGTTATGATTAATTAAAATGTGGAAGGTTTGAATGGGACCCGGTGTAGATATTATAGCAGTCAATGCCATGTGGAAAGATCATGTTTATGCGTTTTCATGTCTTAATAATAGATATTATAGCAGCCAATGGCCAAGTAGGAAGATCGTATTGATGCGTTCAATTGTTTTCATGTCTTACAGAAGTCTGTTATATGGAGGTTCCTATGTTTTTATACTGTAATAGGTGATATTGATGGCAGTGCGACCCCCCCACATAGTTTGCACTTGCATTTTTCTTCTGGGTTATGGCGCTTCACTGTTGTGCATATCCGGTGGTGGAAATCATGGACTGCGATTCTTGTCACGGTGTGTCTGAGGTCGTATCTGGCTGCTGTCCATTCGCTGTAGGTCATAGCATCCGTTGCGTAGAACTTACGCCGCATCTGTTCTCTCTTCTCGTTGAGTTCCCTCAGTAGTTCTTTGTTGGCATCTGTTGCCGGTACGAGAAGGTTCAGGTGGAGGTCTTCTATGAAGAAGGGTTCCTTTCTCAGTATATGTTAGACGTGAAGGTATGTATTTTGATAGGCATATTGCTGTCTTTAAAAAGTTCTCTACTTCCTGTAAGTTTGACTTATTTAGGTTCTTCCAAATCACTTCTAGTCCACAGGTCATAATTTGGTGTGGTTTTTAAGCGGAAGATGGTCATTGCTGCCTCTAGGGATAATTTACTCAGGTTTTTAATACTGTTCGTCGCTGTTCCGGCCGCTAAGGCGCGTTCTTTGATGTGCTTATCGAAGGTGTCCCCTCGGCTCTGCAGGGTGATGCCCAGATATTTGAATTGGTTTACATTTTGCAGTAAGTCTGCCCTATACCGAATGTAGTCATTCGCTGCGAGTCTTCCTTCTTTCCTGAAGGTCTTTTTACTGTTTTTTTCTCATTTATTTCAAGGTCTTTTTTTGTTATTTTGTTTGAGTGGGTCCCTCGATGCTTTAGATTCACAATCGGACCTTTCAAAACCATTTGGTATAGGAGTTTCACTTGAAGTGAAAATTTAAAGACCGCTCTAGAGGTCACATTTTTCGATGTTTCACGACGAATCTCAGTATCCCTATTAAAATGAACCGAGGTAGGTGTTATCAAAAAATAAGCGAAATATGACAATTAGAAGTGGAGGTTTACCTGAAACCAGAAATTAAAATCTCCCTAAACGAGTGGACTGATTTTGATAAAATGGTTTGTGTGTGTTCGGGTGGGTCCCTGGATGGTTTAGATTCACAACTGGACCTTCTAAAACCATTGCGTGTAGAAGTTGTTCTGAAGTGAAAATTTAAACATCACTCTAGCGGTCACATTTTTCGATGTTTCACAACGAAACTCAGTACATTGTGTTAAAATAAACAGAGGCAGGAATTTACTGAAAATGAGCGAAACCCGACAATTATAAGTGGAGATTTACCTGAAATCCAAAATTAAAAATTGAGTAGCAACCATGTTTGGTTCGTCTCAGCATATACCATACAATTTAATTAACCTTTAATATTTCAATTTAGTTAAACTTTAGGTGTAGCAACGCACGCCGGGTATTAGCTATTAAACAATCAAAACAAATCAACTGGTCATATGACTTATTAATCAATCTTGTTGCGTTGAAATAATATTGTATCATTCCTGCAACAGATTTCGAAATGAGTAGAAGCAGCTCCTCAATATTTCTGTAGTTCCTCTCCGATACTTGGGCCGAGAGAATATTAAATTATACAGCAGGAAATTAAAATTATTCTACAATATTATTCAACAAGAAGAATATACATTAATTTGGTTTCGGTGAAGCTTAAATCCACCAAATAATTACCAATTAACTATATAAAAATAAAACTAATTATTTCATTGCAAAAAATACGTTTTCACGACCTGAATCATCTGTCCCCTGAAGAGAACCTCTCCGCTCCACCTTTACTAGCCAACCTTAAAATAATCCTTCACCCAACCACCTTCAATTGTTAATGTTCTCACACATTCAAATAATAGTATTTATTTATTCAGCCTGGTGGAGTTAAGGCCGTATGTTACATTTACAAAACAAAAAATTACAATAATAACTTATTACATGCCAGACGATTAATTATCTGTCCAAACTGAACAATAATAAAAATAATGTCCAATAATTCAATAAAATTAAAGACAAAATTAAAAGTAATAAGATAATACGTATATACACTAAGGAATATCACCTCGAAACTAGTATATATGAAAAGGAAAAAAGTACAAAGAAAGTAATAAACTGTAATGAATTAATCTATATATATATATATATATATATATATATATATATAGACATGGTAAGAAAAATAAATGCCTGAAGGGATTTGAACCCGGACCTCTGGATTGATAACCCAGCGTGCTGTCCATTACACCACCAGGCAAATCCAATTCAAACATTTATCTTTCTTATATATATATATATATATATATATATATATATATAAAAGCTTGCATTGCTCAATGTCAAAAATTTAATTCATCATCATCATCATTATCATGAACAAATTCGTTTTAGGGCATGTGGCCTATACGGTAAACCTAGCGAAGATGGTCTTGATCTTTCCACGGTTATACCGCCATGACTCGGTCCCCATTACCTCGTTAGTTAAAAGCAGGGTGTACCACGTGCAGGTGAGGTTGAGAATTAGGTAGGAGAGGTTATAGAATGCACATCACTACCTCTTACACCCCAAAAATTTAATTATAACATTATATATATATATATATATATATATATATATATATATATATATATATATGAGACATTAGGTAAAAATATTGATAAATCTTAATACTATTTTTATTAAATAGCTAACTCACTGGCTCTATCGATCGAACCCGTAGGTTCATGGCCGCGCAGACGTAAGATCTCCATACATCCCTATCTTGAGCTAATATTTTCCAATTATCTCCTGCATAATCAACTTCCCGCAAATAATACTAATGTCTTTCTCCCACCTCATTCTTAATTTCTCAACTGGCCGTTTTCCCTGATTTTCCTACAAGAATCTGCACCTTTTTCATTCCCCATACGCCACATGTCCTGCCCATCGCAGTCTACGAGACTTAATTCTTCTTATTATATCTGGCTTCCTATACATATCATGCAGCCATTTTTAATGGAAAACCATGTTCTTAATTGTTATAAAATAATATTAGTGAGATTTTTCTGTTAATAATTATATTTTAAATTTGTTTCTAAAATATGGTAAAGTTTGACAGTCTCTGACATAGAGTGGAAGAGAATTCCAATGTTCTAGCAAGAGAAACTTAAAAATATTTTGAGTGATAGGTAGTGTGATGAGGAGGGATATAAAGGACTATGTGCTGATGGGATCGGACATCTAATTTATGTGTGAAGTCAAAGAGTTTAACAACTTATTCAATTTTAATCAATATAATAATATGGTATATTATTTTCTACTAACTGGATCCATGACGTTGTTCGCATGAACAAAATATGTTATACAGGTTAAACTTATTAAAATGTTTAGAAGGAAATATCAAATCAAAATATGTACTTTCTGTAATTTGTTGAACAGTTAATAATATTATAGCGCTAACATTGTGTTGTAGGAAAAGTCTTAGTAATTAAATCCTTACTTTTAATCTAATTTTGAAAGAATATTTTTTTTGTGAGTTATCCGTGAAAGATAGGCATATGCTGTCGTGGACTTTCTTGAAGATTTTTTTAGATATTCAAGTATGGTGTATTTGTTATGGTTTAGACAAAATAAACAATTTAGGAATCCAAAAAACGACTTTTCAGTGCACAGATTCAATTTTTTTATTTCTTATGATCTGGTCCTATAGTACATATGGTAATATGTTACATACGTCAATTTTCCCAAAAAAATATCTAAATGACGGTAAAAACACCATTCAATTCGGTCAAATAGTTTTTGAGTTCATAAAAGACTGATTCGCAGATGTTCATTTTTATATAATTTATCAAATAATAATATAAATTACTAATCTTGTGTTCAATTGAGGACAAAAACAAAGCTCTTGCGTCCATTCCACACGCATTAAAACACTCCACGCACGCTTTAATAACTATCACAATTCTTACATGTTGAATGTACAAAGATTTATACACGACATGCGCCTGGTTTATCCAAGGTACGCCTACAGTGTTGCAAATTAACAAAACACAATCGCTAAGTGGCGTTGTTTTCGTGTCACCTTGACGCAGTCCTGACGATATGAACAGATCGTCAATTAACATGGAAACGAAATATTTTAATAACTTTGATGTTTAAAATAAAATATATACTCTATGTAATTGCTCACATATGTTTTAATATTATTTTTGAATAGCTTATTTTTTTTAAATTGACTGAGAATGTTTATTTTTTATGCAGCTTTGGTAGTTTTTTGTGTTAATATTAAAAATAATGTAATATGTAAATTCGATTGAAATATTACCAAAGTTATTGAGCTACTTATTGATTTTTGCGAAGACGGAGAATGACAAGTAGATTGTTGCCACATCTACATTATTTCTCAGACTATGTTTTGTAAACAGATTTCGCAAGTTAATTAGCCATTTTTTCAAACTTTATAAATATAAACCAAACGTAACATAGAAACTGAAGAATTTGGAAAATCTATAATAATAATAATAATAATAATAATAATAATAATAATAATAATAATAATAATAATAATAATAATAATAATAATAATAACTGTATTATTATAATACTACTTATAATTAATAATAAATTATAATTACTTTATAATTAATATTGATAATAATAAATAATAATATGATGAAAATACTGTACTATTTCAGAATAAAACTGTTTGGAAAATTTTAGGACATAAAGAGATGAACAGACGGGCGAATGCAGAAGACTTACATAACAGGAGCTACATGGTATAATATAGTACGGAACGGGATATAATAAGAAACTGTTAAGTCTCAATAGACTGCAATGCTCAGGACAAGTGGCACAAATGGGGAATAAAAGAGAGTCATGGAAGCTTCTTGTAGGAAAACCAGACTGAAACGGCCATTCGGTGGAACAAGAATGAAGTGGTAGTATAACATTAACATTGATTTAAGGGAAGCAGATTATACTCGGGACGATTTGAAAACAGCCCAGGATAGGGATGTATGGAGAGCTATGTCCATGCGGTCATGAAATTACGAGTTCGATAGTGAGTTAGATGGTTAGTTTAAAATACATGTTTTTGTACAGTCGAGTCTCATAGACTGCGATGAGCAGGACATGTGGCACGAATGGGGAATGAAAGTGGGGCATGGTAGCTTCTTATAGGAAAACAAGATCGTAAACCGCCATTCGGTAGGATAATAACATTAACTGTGATTGGAGGGAAGTAGATTATACAGGAATGATTGAAAAACATTAGCTCAGGATAGGGATGTATGGAGAGCTAATGTCCACGCGGCCATGAAATCGCGAGTTCATTAGTGAGTTAGATGGTTAGTTTAAAAGACATGATTTCATACAGTCAAATCCCATAGACTTCGGTGAACTGCACATGTAACACAAATGAGGAATGAAAGAAGGGCATGGATACTCTGTAGAAAAACCAGAGGGTAGGCCAAAAAAGAGGTGGGGGTTAATTTTAACAGTAATATCAGGGAAGTAGAATATACAAGGAATGACTGGAAAATATCCTAGGATAGGGATGTATGGAGAGCCTATGCCCGCGAGGCTATGATACTTCTCTTTGATAGTCACATTATGTTAGACGAGAAAGTGGGCAAGTTAATGTTTCAGATTATTGGATGATCCGGTGCTCCATGTGTGCTGTATCTTCCATTCGTTATCGTTAAAAAAGAACAAGTTTTACATTGTATATATGCCGTTGTTGCGCTAAATCACCTCAAATTCACATTCAATTTTCAAGACATTTATCGCAATTTTTTGGGATATAATCAACATATATGTTTTTCTCACGTAATTAAGCACATATTGCTAAATAATTTGTGCCTTTTTATCAACTTTTAAATTCAATTAACGTAGGTGTAGTTCTGGCATGAAATCCACTATGATATCACTGAAAATAAAACCATAATATATAATATGTTAGTATGGAGAAATCACATTTTGCGAATTTATAACTGATCACAGTTATTAAGTTTAAAACCAGGAAATATTAAAAACTAACCAAAATCTGATGCAATCAACAACATATCCTGGACAAAATTAAATAAAAAATAAAGTTCCAATGAGTTATTTTTTTTAGTTTTTAAGTTTAAGATGTATATATAAATAATTATAAAGGTATAACTGTTCTAATAACTGTTATAAATGGATATTTAACTGTTGTATCTGCTATAATGACGTCATATACGTCTTCATATTTACAAAATTATAAGATTATATTATACTCGGCAGGCGCCTGTTTCATCCAATGTACGCGTACAGTGTTGCAAATTAACAAAACACAATCGCTTAGTGTCACCTTGTATCACCTTGACGCAGTTCTGACAATACAAACGGATCGTCAATTAACATGGAGAACGAAATATTTTAAAAACTTTGAAGTTTAAAATAAAATATATACTCTATGTAATTGCTCAGAGATGTTTTAATATTATCCTTGAATAGCCTAATTTTTAATAATTATCTGAAAATGTTTATTTTTTACGCAGCTTTGATACTTTACGTGTAAATATTAAAAATAATGTAATATGTGTATTTGATTGAAATTTTACCCAGGCCATTGAGCCACTTATTGATTTTTCCGGAGATGGAGAATGACAAATAGATTGTTGCCCACCTCGTATATTATTTTTTCAGGCGTACATATTTGTAAACAGATTATTTGGCATGTAAATTACCCATTTTTCGAACTTTATAAATATGAACTACAACAGGACCGTAAAATGTATTGTAAAAAATTTGAAAAATTATTATTATTATAATTATTATTATTATTACCATTATTATTCCCACTATTATTATTACTATTATTATTACTATTATTATTACTATTATTACTATTATTATTACTATTATTACTACTATTATTATTACTATTACTATTACTATACTATTACTATTACTATTATTACTATTATTATTATTATTATTATTATTATTATTATTATTATTATTATTATGTCCACCGCTGTGGTCTCGAGGTAGCGTGCTGCCTTGTCACGCAGCGGCCCAGGGTTCGATCCCCGGTCGGGGCAGTTTTTCTGGGTGAGGTTTTTATCGGGGTTTTTCCTCAGCTGTAAGACAAATGTCAGGAAAACTTTAAGGCCCAAACGGTCCCCGAAATCATATGGACATCATCATCATCACCCTTATCATTATCATCATCATCAACCTTCACCGGTGTGGAAAGCAACGGGAAGCTACCACACCTACAATTCCCTAGTAAAGCTGCAAGCGTAGCATGTAAATGCTATGATTGCAGTGAAGGACCTGCCTTCGGGCAGAATTACTGTAGATGGATTATTATTATTATTAGTATTATTATTATTATTAGTATTATTATTATATTATTATATATTATGTATTATATATATTATTATATAATGTAATAATAAATTTAATAATAATTATTATATAATTATAATATTATCTGATCCACCGCTTTGGTCTCGAAGTACCGTGGTGCCTTGTCACGCAGCGGGCCCGGATTCGATTCCCGGTAGGGACAGGCTCCTGGTTGAAGTTTTTTCGGTGTTTTTTCCTCACCTGTAATACAAATGTCAGGAAGCTTAGAGCCCAACGGTCCCCGAAAATCATTCGGCCATCATCATCATCATCGTTCACCGGTGTGGAAAGCAACAGAAAGCTATCACACCTATAATTCCGTAGTAAATCTGCAAAGCATAGCATGAAAATGCTATGATTGCAGTGAAAGACCTGCCCTCGGGTAGAATTACTATGGATGGATGGATAATATTATTTATAACTATGAATAAATACATTTTAAATTGTAATTATATAATAATTTAGGGCTATTAATGTATTTATATACAGATTTTCAATTATTACACATATTTCTATGCCCAAAGTTTTGTTTTCCTTCTCCACTCATCTCTTTCCATCCACTCCATATCAAACTAGGAAACTAGTCATAATTGTGCAGTCCCTGAGCTACTGTGTTATGTGACGTGAACTGAAGACTCTCCTACCAGTCCTGATAGGTCAGCGGTAAAGCATGCGGTCACTGTTTCTTGTAATGAAGGTCGCAGGTTCGCGTCTTCAATTAAGCAGTTTTTTTCGTGAAATTTGTATTAAAATGTTTTATGAATTAAATACATTTTGTTTGACACTTGAATTACTCTATACTTTTTAAGTTCATAATTGGTTTCTATACCGTTGAGTTTATAACAATGTTAAATTATATATATTTTTTACCTATTATACTACCGTCCTTACTCAACTATTTAAAATTTTCGTTGATTTCACTCCCGGCCTTTCGGAGCATACTTCATCTTTTGGACTTCTTATAATGGTATTGAATTATCTGTATATGTCTTGTAGAGGCGTTTTGCTCATTAGGCATATTTTCGTTAAGAATGTTAGTATTCTTGGCCTCCTTGATAATTTCGATTTCTTCTAAAATGTTAATTTTGTTAATTAAATAAAAATAAAACGTAGTTTTATTTGATTTTCATATTTATTATATAATTCAGTGACAGCTGTTTCGGTACACTGCACCTTCTTCACACATGTTAACAAATTATGAATTGTGTTCCAACTGATCTAAGCAACAACACAACAATATTTATTTAAATTTTTTAATTTAACAAAGGGGATTCATTCAAATCAAGTTGAGAATTTAACAGTTTGTTACTACTTTTCAATTTATTTATTTCTACAGCCTCCAAAAGATCTAACTTCTTACCCTTATCACAAATATGTAAAATTTCAAAATTTATATCGAAACAATGATTAAATTGGAATAGGCGGTTAGCATATTTTGAATATTCTAAATTTCTGTTATATGCTCTCATGTGTTCCTTTATCCGAGAGATAAAAGGTCTAACAGTTTGTCCTATATAGACATTGTCACATGTGCCACACTTCAATTTATATACACCTGATAATTTTATGCTATCACAAAAAATGATCAAGGATGGTCAGAAAACAATACCAAGGCATATATTCTATAATCAGATAGCTAAAGATATAAAAAAGAAAACTTTAAATGATGATATTGTTATTACACAAGCAGATAAAGGACAAACTTTAATAGCTTTAAATAAGGATGATTATATCTCTAAAACTGTAGATTTTCTAAATTCAGATAATTTTCAAATTATTGATAAAGACCCAACAGAGAAATATCAAAAAGAAATATAAATAATTATAAAAATAGTATAATATTTATAAAAATAGTATAATTTTTAATAACTTTTTTGAATACTCTATAATACAAATGAATCCCCAACCATCCAAACTGTACTCCCTAGTTAAATTACACAAGGAAAATGATCCTATTAGATCAGTAGTGTATCCTTCATATGTTCTCTATCACACAAAATGTCTAAAAAGCTAATAAATATAATTTCATCTAATACTAAGTACAATCCAATTTACAGTATATAAAAAACTCTATTGAATTATTTGACAATATAAAGAACATTGATTTGCCTAATAACTTAATTTTAGTTTATTTTGACGTAAAGAATCCTGTTTCCCAGTATACCTACTATTGATGTAATAGAGATTATTAATAGAATGTTACTAACTAATAAAGTGAATGGTTTTGTAGTTGAAGAAATATTACACACTCTTAAAACATGCTTACATCAAAATTATTTTGAATTTAATAAACAAATTGTACATAGCTAAAGATGGTTTGATTATGGGTGATCGGTTGAGCCCTCTTTTAGCAGAGATTTTTAACGGATGACTTAGAACAAACCATACATAAGAATGTGTTAGCTAGAAATGTTCTATTTTGATATCGTTATGTAGATGATGTCATAGCAGGCTTCACAGGAACCAAAAGACAATTGAATTCCTTTTTAAATTTTATTAATAACATTCACAGAAGTATTACTTTCACAATGGAATTAGAAACAAATAATAGTATAAATTTCTTGGATGTATCAATAAAACACATGATAATATGTTTGAGTTTGGTATCTTTCACAAAACCATCTCATAGCCTACTGATACCACTATCCATAGTTCTTCTCTTCACCCTTATACTCATAAGATGGCAGCCTTTAATAGTTACATTCATAGACTTTTAAGTATCCTTCTTTCACCCTTGTAATATAACAATGAATTGAATGTTTTTAAACAATTAGCTATATAATAAAAACTACAACCCTAAAATTATTGAATATTTAATTAAGAAAGTTCATTACAAAAAAAAGCAATTAAAGTTTTTCCTTCACCCAAAGAAAACAAAGAAATATGTCGTAATGCCATACATAGGCCCACTTTCAAATAAAATATGTAAACACTTCAAAAAGTTGAACATTAATGTGGCATTTAAAACTAATAAAACTTTACAAAATATAATAAAAACAATAAAACCAAAATAAAAAAAATATATCAGGTGTATATAAATTGAAGTGTGGCACATGTGACAATGTCTATATAGGACAAAGTGGTAGACCTTTTATCTCTAGGGTAAAGGAACACATGAGAGCATATAACAGAAATTTAGAATATTCAAAATATGCTAACCACCTATTCCAATTTAATCATTGTTTCGATCCAAATTTTGAAATTTTACATGTTTGTGATAAGGGTAAGAAGTTAGATCCTTTGGAGGCTGTAGAAATTAATAAATTGAAAAGTAGTAACAAACTGTTAAATTCTCAACTTGATTTGAAAGAATCCCCTTTGTTAAATTTAAAAAAATTAAATAAATATTGTTGTATTGTTTCTTAGAACAGTTGGAACACAATTCATAATTTGTTAACATGTCTGAAGAAGGTACAGTGTACCGAAACAGCTGTCACTAAATTATGTAATAAATATGAAAATCAAATAAAACTACGTTTTATTTTTATTTAATTAATAAATACGGATTTTCATCAAGTAAACACCTACTCACTTGTTTGTTAATTTTGTGTCTGTTGTTTTCTCTGTGTATAATTGACATTGTATTATCGATATTGTTGAAACTGTGGTCGCTTTTTGAAATGTGTTTAGCGAAATTTGATTTGATTTTAAAAGGAGAAGGCAAATCAAATTTCGCTGTTCACCAGATTTGAATCCAATCGAAAATGTGTGGGGTAAGATGAAAATAGAGATGAAGTAGAATTGGCCTGCAGATGCACGAAAGATGGCTTATGGGCACAAATTCAAGACGTCTGGAATGCTCTAGCCGATCGTCCACGTGCCTGTAGAAATTTGATTGCATCAATGCCCCGCAGATTGAGGGCGGTAATTGATGCTGAGGGTTCATACACACGATATTGATTTTGTTTTAGTTAAAGTTTTCATTTTAGAAGATATTTTCTTTCCTCATTTACTCATTAGAAGAATATTTTAAATTATGTTTTTGTGTGTGCATTAAAGCCATAAAACTCAAATATAAAATTAAATATGAAGCTATATTACAGGCGAAATGCTATTCTAACATTCATTTTTTAAAAAAGTAGAACGGGAATCGAACCCGTTTGGTTACTAACGCAGATGTTGTCAGTTAAACCTCTCGACCACGGAAACGCACTAAGCCAAACTCTCTGTTTAATATTGCTTGAGTGGGCACTGCTTTAACTAGCAAACAACCCAGTACAATTACTGAAAACATGCTGATGTGAATACGGCTTTTGCGAGCGCTCACGAAGTTCCCCGATCGATTGATACAAACTGCGGACGACTCTTTTATTTTTTGTCTAAGGGTGTACGTAAATTTGGAGATCGCCATACTTATCATTATTCTAAGTTTTTATCAATTAAATTACAGATAAGGATTCCAAAAAAAACAGCTACACGGGTAACATAAAGAAAACAACTATTTCCCTACAATATATCCCGACCATTTTGATTATCTCGTGTCATTTGTGATCTTTAAGATTTCCTTTACAACGCGACAAGTATTAACGATGACTATATTCTGTAACTAGATAAGTGACTAAGTTAATCATAACAGTGTTAGACTTACAAGGGCTGAAAACTATAGGAAAAGTTATCATTCTCGTTTTTATTAATAAAATATTAGTGTCATGGTAAGTTGTCTGTGTATTTAAAAAATATATGTTGGAGATGGCTACTTATTTTTTACACGCTTTATATTAGCTTGACCTGTATCTATGTAACGGAATCTTTGAACACGATTTTCACCCACTTACAACATTGGATCGACTTAAAACTTTGTATACTTGTAAAGGACCAATGACAATACAATAATTTCATAATTTGTTTCTAAAATCCTGGCCAGAATCATCAGAAAATCGAAAAATAAAAACCGGTATAATAAGTTGCGGACTTATCGAGCTTTTAGTCAATCGTCGTAAGAGCTCAGTTGTTAGAGCGGTGGACTGTAGTGGCATATAATTTCAGTAATCCATAGGTCGCTGGTTGAAATCCGGGCAGGAGGATTTTTTTAGAAGAGTATTAAGCAATTAAATTTTCATGGGAGTCCGGTTTAGAACAATCAAACCAAAAATTTTAAAAAAAATAATAGTTTTAAAAACTAAAACACGCTTTATAAGAAAACAGAACTTAAAAATGAAAAATAATATTAATTTCCAAAACCTTGGGATAAAATTAAAGTGGTCAACAACAAAAAAATCATCTCCAACACATCTAGAATAAAACTAGTTATCTACAAAAAAAATAATTTCACCATCAAAAGGTTTTTTTTATGGTTTTTACGTTTTCTTCTAAGAGACTTTACTTTTACCAATATCTGTTTATTATCAAATATATTAATTTATATTATTATTATTATTATTAATTATTATTACTGATACGTTTAAAGTTTAAAATATTGAAGCAAGATTTCGTTTTAATTCTCTTTGAAGAGGTTACAATGATATTTAGAGTGTTTCCTGCCAACTGATTCATAATTCGTCCCTTTCATTATGGATGTACTGGCGCAGGGAATGTTGAATCGTATCTTGTTGGAGGAGACAGCAAAAGCTTGTACCTCCCTTCGGGCTTGTCTATCAATCTGGCCAAAACGCAGGGTAGCCTGAGGGCCAATGTGCCCTGAATCGATATGAATTATATTGTCAGCCTTCCCCTGTATACATTTATGTGATAAAATTTCCAAAAATCGTTGGTGTCCAGTGATGCGAGCTTTTATAATTTAACGTAAACAATATCAGTACTTTTGTTATTTATACAGAACGTTCCTAGTTAGGAGTTAATCCGTTAATAGGGTTTTAAATAAATATCACAAAAAGTATTTTACTTCTTAACAATCATTTTCTTTCATTTTGAATTGCGTTTATTGGGCCCTCGATGCAATTTTGTTATAATCTGTGTAGTATCCTACCTCCAGTTGACTGCGTACGTTTTCATAAGTCACCTTGTAGTTGCCGTCAAAGGACCTAATTAAATTATATATATCTAGCACTTCGATAAGATTGTTCGCATTTTATACCGACAAAGGAGAATATCCTAATTTTTTAAGCTCATTTTAACTTGGGCGAAAATCCTCATCGTAAGAATTGCTGTATAGAACCTACTCTATTTTGATAATATTAAAATCTGGTAATAGAATATTATGATGCGAGGTTGGGAAGTGGTTTTACAGAAGCGAGGAAATGTTTAAAAACCATCGCTAGGTTTTTAATTTCCAACATTCTGTAAACACTTCACAAACATGCATGGTACATTATTTTTTGCGTGATGGTGTTTTCCAATAATAAATAATTGTAAAATAACATTATAACATATTTGTTGGAAATATTTACGTTCATTATAAACAACTGGCTAACATTAATAGTTAGTGACCTACTGCGAAAGGGATAGAGCCGAGGTGAAGGGGTCGATCTCCCCGAAATAAAGGCTCCCAGTCCCCCTGGTAATGGGTTGATCATAAGGCTAACGACCTTATATTGTAAAAAAATCTCTTGTCACGAGACCTGCACAATTGGAAAAGCCGGATGGATCAAATGGTATAGAGGATGGAAGGAGAAAGTACAGGATCGAAATAAATGGAGGAAAATTGTGAAGGAGGCCAAAACTCTCAACGGGTTGTAGTGAAAATAAGAAGGAAGATAAACATTAAAAAAAACTATTTTCTCTTGTTATGTAATGTGAAACAGCAGTTTCTCTTTTACACATGTTCCTCTGATTAACTTGCTCTAAATTGTATATAAAATAATTACATTAATCAAATATAAATAAATAATTAAATATATATATATATATATATATATATATATATATCGGTACATATATACATGTAGAGAAATGTATGTTTTCTTGTTGTGTGTTATCAGTTAAACCTGGAACAACTGATTCTGTTGTATGTCTATTTCGTCTGATTAAATTACTGTAAATTATGCATAAAATAATTATATAATTCAAATATAGGTGTAAGTGGTATACCTAACTCACTGGTTCTATCAAACCCGTAGGTTCATGGCCGCGCGGACATACGCTCTCCATAATTCCCTATCCTGTTTTCCAATCATTCCCTGTATAATCTACTTCCATCAAATCATGGATAATGTTATTCTCCCACCTCATTCTTGGTCTACCAACTGGGCGTTTTCCCTCTGGTTATCCTACAAGAAACTTCCATGCACTTCTTTCAACCCCCATACGCGCCACGTGTCCTGCCCATCTCAGCCTACAAGACTTAACTCTCATTATATCTGGCTCCCTATACATTTAGTAGTAGGACTTTATTAGACAAAAAAGTAAGATATTTACAATATTATTTACAAATATGAGTCGCACGGGCAGTAAGCCGTACGTGCTGTTGACAGTCCGTTACAATAAAGTAATAATTGGTACTAGTGTAAAGAAAAATAAACAAAAACAGCAATAACATTACAATTACATAAAGAAAACACAATAAAAATATTACAATTAAATAATAACACAATAGCATTATACACTAAAAAACATTAACATTACAATTACATAAAGAAAACACAATAATATTACAATTAAGTAATAACACAACAGCAATAACATTACAATTACATAAAGAAAACACAATAATAATATTACAATTAAATAGTAACACAGTAGCATTATACACTAAAAACATTAACATTACAATTACATATAGAAAACACAATAATATTACAATTAGGTAATAACACAATGGCATTATACACTAAAAAAACATTAACATTACAATTACATAAAGAAAACACATTAATATTACAATTAAATAATAACACAACAGCATTATACACTAATTAATTTATATATAATTGTTAATAATTAATGGTATTGCATTTTGATAACATATATTTATTCATGAATGAGTGTTGTCCTTATTTTTCGCGTTTTGTCCAGAAATTTACCGAGGTTTATCCAATTTTCTGGATTTACCAATAACTCGTAGCATGCCAATCTTTCCCGATTTGAATTTAGAAATCTTTCCGGTAATAACTGACGTCTCCAATATTCTAAATCATTACATTTTCCTAATATATGTATCTCATCTTCAAAGTTCCCGCACCCTGTACATATCATGTACCACATGTAGTTTCCTCCATTCACCTGTCTGTTCATCTCTTTTTTGGCCCAACATTTTTTCTAAGAACTTTAATCTCAAATACTCGTAATCTTCTTTCCTCCCTTAAAGTAAGAGTCCATGTTTCACATCCATATAATATAACTGGGAGTATAACTTTTATATATTTTCAGTTTAACGTTTTTTGAAAGGAGTTGGGACGTCGTGAGTCCCTGTAATGCACATAACATGCATTTCCAGATTTGAGTCTCTGTTTAATTTATTTGTGAATCCCATTCCTATTTGTAATTATTGTTCCTAGATACTTGAAATCAGCCACTTGTTCAACATTTCCTTCATTTGTTACTAGTTGTCCATTTCCAATATATAATGCATTTCTATGTGTGAACGGTGTAAGGGGTGTGTCATTATTGTAAGTTCTAATTATTCATATCATTAAAAATTTAAAAATCCTCAATTTTTATGTAATTTTACTATTTTACTGATTAATAAAGTTGAAAGTTTTGGGCATTTGGCAATGTTGCTTGATGGAGAGGAAGGTGACTTGTACTCAGCTGTTTCAACGCTGCTGAACATGTTGCCATATCTCCGATTCCAGATTAGTAGCGTATGTAAGCATGCATTATTATTTAATAGCATAAATTATACAAATATTTTAATAATAACTCTATGGTAGGTACACCTAAAGATGTAATTGTCCTTTTTCTTCTTCTTCACTTCACGGGCTAGGCAAATTGCCTGTTCCATCTCACAGTTGTTCTGTCCATCTTTTCACTGGCCTTCCTACATTCCATGAACCTGTTGGCTTGTAGTTAAATGCTGCTTTAGGTCATCTTGTTACATCATTCTTTCTACATGTCTAAACCATTTAACTCTATATTCCTTGATTTTATCATTCAATGGATGTATATATTTAACTTTGTTCGTATATCTTCATTCTTTATCCGATCCAATCTTGTGCAGCATTTTGTTCTTCTAAGGAAATTCATTTCTACACATTGTATTCTATTTTGTAATTTGTTCGTCAATACCCAAGTTTCACTCCCATAAAATAATGCAGGAACTGCCAATGTTTTATAAAACTTTAATCCAATGTCCCTCTAGTATGTTTTTTAACTAATTAAGCAAATAAAATACAAACTTTCTTTTTCTGAGAAAACAATCAAGTTTTGACCCTGTATTTTTATGAACAGATTTCGATGACTGTGTCAAGAACAGCATTTATAACCTTTACATCCTGTACATTAGATTGTTTCCGTCTTACGTAATGTTAAATTAGTTAAATATGGAATAACAGTTCCTGTTCTGTTCCTTCTGTTTAACTTATTGAAAATTACGCGTAAATTAATTATAGTAATCAAATATATAAATACAGAGAAAATTATACACCGGCACTGAAGGTTTAACGTGTAATTTGGTGAAAATTTGTACCAATATCTGTAATACTATGCATACTTTATCTTATCACATAAGCCCTTCTCGGCCGCGGTGGCCTAGTGGTTATGCTCCTTGCCTCTGGTCCCGAGGGTCGCGGCTTCACACCCGGCCGGGGTCGATGGATTTTGTTAGGACGGAAAAATCCAAGGAGCAAGTCCTCCCGGAGGGACTTTAAGCCGTGGGTTCCGAGTCTGAAGATTTTCACGCTCGTGAAAGATCCTTAAGCCTGAATGAAAAGGCCTCTAGGCAAAATTTTCCCGTCCTAGTACTACCTTGGTTTCCTAGATGTCAGTAGGAGGCGGAACGCTGACCACGGACCACTCAAATAACATCTATACGAAAACAAGTGTAACTAAATTAGTATGATTCAAATTCTTCCCTGTAGGGGGAGAGCGCCTAAATCTCTGTTAAGGGAAACATGGGCTTACAAGACACAAGAAGATAAGCCCTTGTTTCCCACATCGAGATTTCGGCGCTCTCCCCCTACAGGGAAGAAATTTAACCATTCTAATTTAATTACACTTGTTTTCGTATATATGTCATTTTGAGTGGCCCGTGGTCAGCGTTCCGCCTCATACTGACATCTAGGAAACCAAGGTAGTACTAGGACGGGAAAAATCAGTAAATTTTGCTTAGAGTCCTTTTTATTCAAGCATAATATCTTTGACGAGCCTGAAAACGTCAGACTCGGGACCCACGGCTTAAAGCCCCTCTCGGAGGACTTGCTCCTTGGATTTTTTCATCCTAAAAAAAATCCATCGACCCCGGCGGGATTTGAACCCGCGACCCTCGGGACCAGAGGCAAGGAGCATAAACATTAGTCCACCGCGGTCGATAATGGTATAAATGGTGAATACGATTCAGTATTGTGATGCACAAAGAAATTAAACATAGGCTCAATTCTGGAAATGCGTGCTATTATGCATTACAGAGACTCCTGACGTCTCAACTCCTTTCAAAAAACGTTAAATTGAAAATATATAAAACTATTTATTATTCTACCAATTCAAAATTAGACAAAATAAGAAACACTGCCATAAGAGAAAAAATTAATATTGGTTATTCAATAGTAGATTATATACAGTATTAGCAATTAAATTGGTATGGGCACGTACGACGAATGCAAGAACAAAGATTACCCAGGAAAACATTGGAATGGTGTCCACCTGGAAGAAGGAGGAGAGGAAGACCTCGAAACTCGTGGATGCAGGATATAAGAACTGGAATGAGAGCAAGAGGACTGGAAAGCATGGATTGGATGGAGAGAGACGAGTGGAGAAGAAGAAAAAAACTTTAGGCACAGAAGGATGTGTAAACATTAAAATTCTGTATATAAATAAAAAAAAATATTCTACCAGTTATATTATATGGATGCGAAACATGGACTCATACTTTAAGGGAGGAAAGGAGATTACGAGTATTTGAGAATAAAGTTCTTGAAAACATTTTTGGACCAAAGAGAGATGAACAGATAGGTGAATGGAGAAGACTGCATAACCTGAATTACATGGTCTTTGTAGAAAGCCAGATATAATAAGAACAGTTAAGTCTCAGACTGCGATGGGCAGAACATTTGGCACGAATGGGGAATGAAAGACGTGCATGGGAGCTTCTTATAGGAAAACCAGAGAGAAAACCCCCAGTTGGTAGAACATAAAAGAGGTGGGAGAATAACATTATCCATGATTTGAGGGAAGTAGATTATATAGGGAATGATTGGAAAACATTAGCTCATGATAGAGATGTACGGAGAGCTTATCTCCGCGCGGCATGAACCTACGGGTTACTATAGTGCTAGTGAGTTAGTTAGTTAGTTAGGGTGTTTAGTTCCGTCATTTGTAAAGCACGCCACTGACCGCATCCTGATAGACGCAATGAGACACCAAGCTCAGGAAAAACAGAGCTGGATCGTACAAACTCTGCAGGTGGCTGTCCCAGAGTTTCATTTGTTTATTACTACAACCAGATCATATTTATTGCCAAATAGAATCGCAATATTGAGGGAATGCACCCTAGTGGAGAAAAAAATGTAAGAAGTCATTACATGATATTAATTAATTTCTGATCTCCTATGATGTAAATATGTCAATTATATTTTTCTCGAACGTTATTTCCTGGAAAAAAAATACGTTTAAGAAAGTGCAAACAGTGTTTTTTTTTGTGGTATAATCAACTGCTACAAATGTTTTTATATTTTCACCCGCAAGCACTGTGTGTTTACATTCGTTCTCTCTCTCTCTCTCTCTCTCTCTCTCTCCTCTCTCTCTCTCTCTATATATATATATATATATATATATATATATATATATAATCTGGTAGCCACAAGCACTCACTGCAAAATAATGGTATGATCTATTCAGAATGTTATAATGGAGGAGCTTGATTTTACAGTAATAAAATTAAACTGATAAAATCGAGGTGAAAAACGACTGTGATTGGATGTAAATAAAAAGTCATTGAAATGTGATTGGTCATTGACTCCCATTTGGGGCACGAGTTAAATAGTCATAACAACTCTCTCTTTGAAGCGATAAAGAACTGAGTTTATTGTGTAAGCAGTTAAACGTAGGAAAGTAATACATCAATAAACTGACTAAGATCGCGCGATTTGTTCACTCAATAAAATTACTTCATCTTTCTGCTATTTTCGTTAAAATTTCTCTTAGTGCATCGGTTTGTTAAAAAAATATTTTTGAGCTCCGTAAATGGTAACCAAATGGAGGAAAAAAGTAAAAAATTGGAATATTCAATATAATGACAAAATCTTCTACCGGAAAAATTATTGTTTTCAAGTTCACTTCACTATTTCTGTTACGAGTTGTGATTCCAAGCAATGGAACCCTAACATATTTTCCCAAAGATGCCATTTTCATATTTACAATTTCTACAACGTGCCACAAATGGTGGATTATAACTTCCCCTTCAAAGGAACCCGCATCTTGAAAATTTCTTCTTAGCGAAAAATTCTATCAACATTGGCTGGGATTTAACTTGCTAGCTTCAGATGCAGATACCGTATCTGCTACCGTGATCGATTCTTGAGAACAGGATAGGACATATTGAAATTCGAGATTAATAACATAATTTTAAACACTGAAGTTTGGTTGAAACTCCTAAATTTCATGCAGTGAGAGATCTTATATGTATTGTATATAAGATTTTGTGGTAAAATAATAACGAAAATAATATCCAGACCGTTGAGGAGTGAGGCGGGATGCGGCGCGGACGGCAAGTATCTGAAGGTTATCCAATCTACCGATTCGGGAGTTGTAATATTTCCATACAGTTTAAATGAGAGATTTGGCATTAATTTTTAGTACTTTGCAGTTAAAAACGGCAGATGTATTTTCACACGCCATTGGTACATCACAACGCTTCCCTGAAAGATATTTCAAGGTAGGTTTTGGCTTACAATGGCTGACAGTTCATTTGTTGGTATGATTCCAGATAAAACACCTCGTAGGCCTTTTGAAACATATTTCATCATCAGCTGTTATAATGGTACCAATATATAATGGAACATATTTCAAAAGACCTATGAGGCTTTCTCACTGAAATGTAACTTGGTTAGAAAGTCTCATAGGTATTTTCAAATACGTTCTACCATTTTAACAGCTGATGATGCAACATGTTTCAAAAGGCCTACGAGGTGAAATTAAATGTAACTCGGTTCTATTTAATTGTCCAATGTTGTGGTTTGAATGTCACAAACTTGAAACATATTTGCATTCTTAGCTGCCAAATAGACGAACAAGAGCTGCCATTTAAGGGCCATGTAGAAAACTCCGAATCTAACAAAATGTATAGGACCTAATTATATTGAATTGTTACACTATAGATGAGAAATTAAGAAACGATTTGGAAATTTCTACTGTGTTCGTTGGCACATCACGTGATGTTGAATACGATTTAATATATTCTGTATCTCCTACTTTATTAAATATTTATTTTATTTTAAAATAAAACAAGAGGTTTTACTTTTAGTATCTTTAATAAAAGACGAGGCTATTTAAAAAATTCCAAATAGATCCATAAATTTTATCAAAAAATAAGGTAAGGTTATTATCATACAAATATATACGAGGTATAGAGCTCACTTACAAGCTCTAGAAACCAGCTGGAAGAGGAGACGAATATCTGTGTTTTCAAATCATGCATCTATGTATTTAATTAACTATTAATATGTCCAATTATCCCTTTTGAATTCCGAAGCCCTTTAGGCTTACCTACAGTAATTTATTACATTTGATACTCCGAATATTGCATGTCGTATTTTTAGAAATTCATTACTTATTAGAAATAATTTAACAAACACAATATCATATCCATATTACTGCACATAAAACGACGATGACGTAACACTTGTCGAAATTACACGCTCCGCCACTGGAATATTCACTGGTGACATGGGAGAGCCAAAATATAATATAAGTGGAACATGAATATCATTCAATCTTAGGATATCTGAATAAAACTCAATGACTACTGTAAGTAATTAAACAATTTACTTAGACATAAAGCAGACAAGAGTTGCTTTCGTCATCGACATAGTATCATGTAATCTTACAAGTTTGCGTATTTAGTGTGGTAATCAGGGCTTCTTTTAAAATGCATCATGTAACGTGATATTCTGAATACTTACCAAAAGAAAATATAAAATAATTTGGAAGAATACGAACCTTAACAGTTGTCTCTTCAAATGTACGCTCAGCTCTTCCAAACGACCTTGGTATATCGCACTGTTATCATGTAGTTGAATACCTACCGACATCACTAAATGTCATGTAAAACACGAGTTTAAGATCTAGAGATGGTAAAGTCAAAACAATCACACGATCATTAAATATTGCGTTTTAAATTTCTGTCACACTTTGTCAACATTGATTTGTTATAAATCAACGAAAAAATGAGTACTTAAAAAAGTATTTTGAAGTAACATAACGGATGACAAGCTGATGGCACTACAACCGGAACAGGTCAGATCGATATTGAATTGAGGATCTTCAAACCTACTATATCGGACGTGACGTAATGCTTTCACTGTAGGAGCGCTGTCTACTAACATAAGTCAAACGAGGCGACGCACAGTGGGGTATTTGACCGATTTAGGCGGCCAAAAATTGATTATCTGAAATTTATTCTAGACAGGAAAAAAATAGCACATATCATAGCTGAATAATTAACCGATGATACGGTACCCATTTTCATCAGTCAGTGTTACCTTGAGTCTGTACGATCAATCGAAAATTGACTATCTCTCATACTGCAAGTATTTTTTCTCGGCGCTCTTTGTACAAGCTTATGTTCAACATAGATTATTGCTAATTAGGGATTAAATTTTTAAGTGAATAGTTATGGATTGTGATAAAGCAGTTAGTATTAACATATTTTAATGTTTTTATCCTCTTGATATCTATTTTGATTCAGATAAAGCTTCTTCAAGTAGAGTATGTTTTTCGTTATTTTTTGAAGTCAATTTTAACAAACTTCAGTATTTTAGTTATACTTCCGGGTATGTCCGGGCACTTTCCTTTAGTGCCATAGAAAGGTTGAAGTATTGGCTTAGCGATTTCTTGAAAATTGGCCGCGGATTCGCGCGGTTTTCCATGATATATAGGTTTATTAAAACATTAGTAAACATTTTATTTTTTTACTAAGTGATTATCTCTATTTTAAATTTCTCGATTTTTGTATTAGGGCCATCGGACGTCAATATATTGACTCGAAGAAAGCTGTTTAACATTATGCAACAACAAAATTTGCCTAATATTAATGAAAAATTAGACTTATTGGAAAATTACCTTTTACAGTATAATAGTTACTCAAATGAACAAATAAAGGAAATAAAACACAAATTTTCACATTTTAAGTCTGAATTGAAAAGAAAATGGACAGCAGCACATAAGAAGGAGGATATATTTCTTAAGAAAAATAGTGATTGGCTTGAAGGGATATTCACAATTCCTAAGTTAGTGAGTCGAACAGGACGGCCAACGAAGACATTAGAAGATTTGAGCGAAAGAAGCAAAATAAGGAAAATAGAGGATTTAGGAAACAGTACAGACACGGGTGGCCTGACTTATGCTGCACAAGTGAAATTAAGAACTACGGAAAGAAGATTTGCTTCTAAAGTACTCAAGGAAATAACCAGTTCACCAAAGCGTGCAAGAAAATATAAGAAAGCATACTCTCTTAGTCTTCAGGAAGACAAAGCACAAAGACAAAGCACAATTAGCGGCATTAAGAGCATTGGCCGTGTTTGTCGAAACTGGTCTTTCGAGAAGACAATATGAAATAATAAAAAACGTCAATAAAAATATATATCCTTGCTACAGTGTACTACAAAAGGCAAAAACGAATTGCTATCCGGACAAAGAATCTTCTATGTTATTGGTACTTGTGCTGCAATTAATTTACAACAATTATTGAATCTTACTGTTATACGATTGCTGACACATTTAGAGGAAGTTGTACAGACTTTAAGTCAAGAAGAAAGCAGCTCATCGGTGTTAATTTGCAAAAAGGGTTGTGGTGTATCGCAACAAACTCAATATAAGCACAAATTTCAGAATGATGCTGACTCAGATGTAAATATTTTTGAGAGTTCTTTTGTACCACTTCAACTAATTTGTAGTACAAATAATGATAAATTGATCTGGCAGAATTCAACTCCTTCCTCGCCACATTATTGTCGTCCCTTTAGAATAAGATTCGTTAAAGAATCTACTGACATAACAAATAAAGAAATAGAATAAGTAAAAAGCTCAACAAATAATCTACAAAACACTAAAGTGACATTAGAAAATATATTATTTTCTGTCAAGCACACGTGATGCTCACCATGGTTGACGCTCAAACAACATTCATGTGGTGTATCTGGAATCAGATACAGCTGAATCATCACATGAAATGGAAGTATCTTCTGATGAAGAATTGTGACTCTAATAATCACAATCAAAATCATCATCAAAGTGATAGCGTGTATGAACATTTATGTTAAGTTTGTGATTGGCCTTTACTACCAGCAAATGGGAAAGTAGAAATTTGAAGGATATCTTATAGAAGGACAAATTGTGCACATAATACTGCAGATTATGGACATAGACTTAAAGTCCAATGCTTGTAGTAGTGCCTTATTTAAGTATAATTAATTGTAAGAGTGCTCTCTTTGAGTTGTAGTTTCTTAGATCTGTTCATAGTACTTAATAATAAGATTATATAGTTTAAAAACGTAAAATATATTTTTCTTTGAAATGTACTACACTGCTCTTAAAATACAATTAAATTAATAAGAGGGAACATTTATACTCAACTGAATTGCAAAAATAATTTTGACCGCCTAAAACCTCTCCATGGTATCTTTACCTTGTCGTGGTGGAGTGGCTTGCGTGCTTAAATGATCCTGAGAGCTATGCCGGCGGTAGCATTGCTGCCGATAGGGTTACCCATGCCGGACTGGTCGAAGGTGATAAGCCAGACGAAAAAAGTACCTTGGTCGAAAGAGTGACGATCTTTCATCGTAAAAATACAACCGTCACGAAATGCGGACATGGGTTCAACTGTAGTAAAATTTTCCGGAGGTCAAATAGTCCCCCATTCGGTTCTCCGGGCGGGGACTACTTCAGGCAACCCATGCCAAAGGTTCAAACACAGGGACATGTTCCTAGGAACATGGAATGTTAAGGACGTTATACAATAGCGGGGCGCTAGAGATATTAACGCGGGAATTAGATAAATAGTCCTTCGATTTAGTTGCTTTACAGGAAGTTAGATGGCCAGGAGAAGGTAGTCAGGTATCAGGAAGCTTTGCATTATACTACGGGGGTGCAGAAAGACCTGCATTTGGAACGGGGTTTTTAGTCAGAAGGAGGATTCTATCCGCTATCCGAGATATTAAGTTTGTTAGTGATAGGATATCATACATAATTCTAAAGGGTAAACGACATGATTTTATAATTGTAAATGTACATGCCCCCACAGAAGATAAAGATGACAAGATCAAGGATGAGTTCTATGAAGAATTAGAATGCTTATTTGATAGCCGTTCACAATATCATATGAAAATTGTCTTAGGAGATTTTAATGCAAAAGTGGTGCGGGAAGATATATTCAAACCAACAATAGGCAAATTCAGTTTTCATGAAGATAGTAACGACAACGGGGTTAGATTAGTCACATTTGCCACATCGAAGAATCTCATTGTTAAGAGCACAACATTTCAGCATAAGGATATTCATAAATACACCTGGACGTCCCCAGATGGAGAAACTCGGAACCAGATAAATCATGTATTAGTGGATAAACGCTGGCACAGTAGCATCATCGATGTTAGATCAGTTAGAGGGACAGACTGCAATTCGGATCATCATCTGATCAGAGTGAAAATCAGACAACGGCTATCGCTTATGAGAGGAAAAAACGCTAAAGATGATTCTGAAAAATTTGAATTAAAAAACTAGAAAAATGATGAAATGCGGCAAGAATACCAAATCAAAATTACTAATAGATTTGAAGTACTGGAATCTTCCGATGACAATGTGGCAAACGAAGAAGAAACTGATATAAATAAAGAATGGGAGGCTATAAGAGATACTATTAAATTGTCAGCATCAGAAAGCATTGGTTGTTTAAAAAAGAGGCAAAACAAGAAATGGTTTGATGAGGAATGTGCCGACATTGTAAAGAAAAGAAAGCTAGCAAAAATGAAATTGTTACACGAGCCAAATGAGGTAAATTTAGAGCAATTTGGAAGTATTAGGCGGAAAACCACCAAGCTACTAAAGAGTAAAAAGAAGGAATATTTTGAGAGAGAACAATAATGATCTTAAAATGAATGCAAAAAATAGGAACATTAGAGAATTATATCAGGGAAGTAGTATAGAGAAGAAAGGGTTTCAGGCTAGAACAAACATAATTCGGAATGAAAATGGGGATATGATTGCAGATTCCAGGAGTATATTAAATAGATGGAAAAGTTACTTTAATCAGCTATTAAATGTACATACAGAACAGGACATTGTGGAGGATAATTTACAGACGGCAGAATGCTAGTTGCAGAGCCAAGTGCATTAGAGGTTGAAATGGCGATTGAAAAATTGAAGATGTATAAAGCATCAGGTTCAGATGAGATCCCAGCAGAAGTGATAAAATCAGGGGGAGAAAAATTGATGGACAAGATACGCTGGTTGCTTGGTATGATTTGGGAAAAAGAAGCTCTTCCAGATGAATGGAAGGAACCAATTATTGTACCAATTTATAAGAAAGGAGATGAAACTGATTGCAACAACTACAGGGGCACTTTCAACTTCGTAAAAAATTCTAACAAATATATTAGTAAGGAGACTTACTCCCTATATTGATGACATTCTAGGAGATCATCAATGTGTATTTAGAAGAAACAGGTCTACAACAGATCAGATTTTCAGTATAAGACAGATTTTAGAAAAGAAATGGGAATATAATGGTACTGTACATCAACTGTATGTAGACTTCAAAAAAGCATATGATTCAATTAAGAGGGAGAAGTTATATAGTATCCTGCTGGAGTTCGGAATTCCTAAAAAGTTAGTTAGTCTTATTCGAATGTGTCTAAATGGCTCAAAGAGTAGGGTGCGTGAAGGCAAACAGTTTTCAGACACTTTTGAAATCCAGAATGGGTTGAAGCAAGGAGATGCACTATCTCCTCTACTATTTAATTTTGTACTAGAGCATGCCATTAAGTCTTTAGAGAATGAGGAAGGCTTACAACTCAATGGTATTAATAAGCTGTTAGTTTATGCTGATGATGTAGTATTGTTGGCCGATAGCGAGGGGATACTAAAGGACAACATGCACACACTATTGAGTAACACTAAGAAATTAGGACTGGAAGTAAATATCAATAAAACTAAATATATGGTCACACGTAGAAATTCATTAAATAATGGAAATACAGCTAATGACAAATGAGGGAAATTTTGAGGAAGTGGCTGAATTCAAATACCTAGGAACAATAATTACAAATAGGAATGAGATGCACAAAGAAATTAAACATAGGCTCAATTCTGGAAATGCGTGCTATTATGCATTGCAGAGACTCTTGATGTCCCAACTCCTTTCAGAAAACGTTAAACTGAATATATATAAAACTATTATTCTACCAGTTATATTATATGGGTGCGAAACGTGGACTCTTACTTTAAGAGAGGAAAGGAGATTACAAGTATTTGAGAATAAAGTACTTAGGAAAATTTGTGGACCAAAGAGAGATGAACAGACAGGTGGATGGAGAAGACTACATAACAATGAACTACATGGCCTTTATAGGAAGCCAGATATAATAAGAACAGTTAAGTCTCGTAGACTGCGATGGGCAGGACATGTTGCACGTATGGGGAATGGGGGATTTGCATGGAAGCTTCTTGTAGGAAAGCCAGAGGGAGAACGCCCTGTTGGTAGACCAAGAATGAGGTGGGAGAATAACATTAACTCTGATTTGAGGGAAGTAGATTATACAGGGAATGATTGCAAAGCATTAGCTCAGGATAGGGATGTATGGAGAGCTTATGTCTGTGCGGCCATGAACCTACGGGTTCGATAGTGCCAGTGAGTAAGTAAGTAAGTAAATCGGCAAAATACCCCACTGTGCGACGCATTCTTTTGTTACAATCTACAACAGCCTCTGGTCATCGAAAGTACGCCATTTTGTGTCAAATAAACAACGAACATACGCAGTTAGGTTGATCAGAGATATAATTACGTGAAGTTGACCCGTGCAGAAGAATACGTCATACAACGGGTGGAGAAGGAAAATAAAACTTCAGACACACAATGATGTGTATAGGAAAAACTGCACTTAAACTAGCGTGAAATATTTTGTCCTATAGAACAACAGTGCGCATGCGCCAGAGTTTATAGAGCCAGCGATAACCCACAATCGAACCACTTATCGATTATCATCCTCGATTACTATCCGTCACTATGAAATTAAAATAACCAACATTTGCAATAAATCCCCAAATCTATGCTTAAAAAATATTTTAATAACATTAAAATTACCAAACGTTTATTAAAAATGGGTGTACACTTACTTATCACTCCCTAACGCTGATCCAACTTGCGATTACCCAAAACAGCGATAGAAAAATCATAGACTAAGTAATATACTCTGTGAAGAAAATGGCAGTTAGCATCACAATATTGTCTAACAGTGTCATAATATTGTGATTTTCATATTTCATTAAATACTTCTAAATTGTCTAATAATGTTATAAAAATGTTTGAAAATGTTTAAAATATTAAATAATGTTAGTAAATACAGAAGAAGAGCTATAGTTTACAATAATATAACTGAGTAATCAAGCGCTAGTAGAAGTGCTGTTGAGCCGTGATGATATAAGTAAGTGTACACCCATTTTTAATAAACGTTTGGTAATTTTAATATTATTAATATATTTTTTAACATAGATTTGGGGATTTATTGCAAATATTGGTCATTTAAATTTCATAGCGACAGATAGTAATCGAGGATGATAATCGATATGTGGTTCGGTTGTGGTTTATCGCAGGCTCTATAACCTCCGGCACATGCGCACTGTTGTTCTATAGGACTTTATATTTCACGCTAGTTTAAGTGCAATTTTTCCAATAAATTATAAGATTTGTTCTAAAACTTTTAAAATAGTACGAAATGTTAATAAAGATAGAGGAAGTATGTAGTACAACAGAATTACAAGAATATAGTATGGAAAGTCAAGTGGAAATCAAACTAAAGTTTTTTCGATGATCATTAACTAATTGTCAGAAACATTATAAATATGAACGTACCTCAAGACGTTAATAACTCCATTCAACTTTCAGCTAAGACACAATCTTCTTAAAGTCCTTGTTTCTTTTGCCTTTAGTTTCAACACAGTACCTAGAAATAGAAGTGTTGTCTACTGATACATTTATTATGAGCATGTATAAAATTAGTTAATCAAAATCAGTATTACAGACAGTATAAAAATGCCGGTAGCTCTCAATTGAATTTGTAAAACAGTAAACAATACTAAATATTATGCTCTGTCAAATATTGTTCAAGACTTAAGTGTATCAAAATTAAACTATAAGAAATATAGGTATATTTTGGAAATTGTACAGGTTAGCCTCGTATTGAATAGTTAGCCTTAAAGGTTAGGTTTTAAGTTTATCTTGAATTAAATTTTCCAACAAATAAAACTTAAAACGTTAAAAACAAAAGTTAATCTTAAAATACAACACGTATACACAAGAACATAACCTATATATTATTATTTTCAATTACATTTAATTTGTTATAAAATATAAACGTTATATATTTTTTATTTGTACGTTGAGGTACCACTATGTTATGAGATTCAAAATTAGCTTTTTCGTAGTTCTATTTAAAGTATATTTTATATATATTACCTTTGTTTTTGCTGTCTCCACATTCATTTTAATAAAAAGATTCGCTTAAAGTCGGCTACGGTTAGTTCAATTTCCTGTCGCTAGTCGGCTCTTGCATCGAAAAAACAAAATGTAATCGTTTTTACCGCGTTGCCATATGCTCTTTTAAACGTACCTGTTCGCGCCTGTATCTAGCATGACGTCACTATCGGTGAAAAATTACTTGAGTAGAGAAACCATTGCGCGACCGATATTCGGTTTTCAGGTAGGTGCCAACGTCGTTTTTTTCTAAAAAAGTTGGAAATCCACCCATGGTAACCATTAGCCTACCAAGTCGTTCAAGAAAAAGAAGAAGAAGAAGAAGGAGCAGACATAGGACATAGAGAATATATTCGATACATCTCTCTATTTGCATTATTTTACATAATTACTAAGCAACCTCACTGGCATAATCGAACCCGTAGTTTCATGACTGCACGGACATAAGCTCTCCATACATCCCTACGCTGATCTAATGGTTTCCAATCATTCCCTGTATAATCTACTTCCCTCAAATCATGGTTAATGTCATTGTCCCACCTCATTCTTGGTCAACCAATTGGGTGTTTTCCCTCTGGTTTTCCTACAAAGAAGTTTCCACGACCATCTTTCATTCCGCATTCTTGACACATGTCCTACCCATTGCAATCTACTAGATTTAACTATTCTTATTATATCTGGCGTCCTATAAAAACCATGTATTTCAATGATTAGTAGTCTTCTCCATTCTCTTTGATCCAAATAGTTTCCTAAGAACTTCCACCAAATGTTAAATTAACAAAATTTTAACTTAGTGTCACATTTTTATGAAGATAAAGCTGTGGTTTGAGAATTTTTAAACAAGGGATTCCACGAGGAAACTGAATGTAATTTGTTTTATTCGATATGTGACTTTTCCGCTACGTATAGCTAATATATATATATCTATTCTATTAGCGTGGTTTAACTCACCTTAACTCACACATTGTAGGTACGGTACTTTTACGTACCACACGCCACCCGGGCCTCACAGTCGCCCCACTGGTCCGGGGAGGGATTTTAACACATACTATTTTAACCACACAAGGACATGGTGGGCCTCCTCGAATGAGTGATCAGCTCGATGTCAGGGCCTCCTCCAAGACAACACAACATTAAAACGAAACTCTCCATTTATACAATCATTCATACACCAGTTCAAACTAAACATGGCGAACATGATAATGATTGCCAGATGGTGTTCCGGAACCATTTTACTCCTAATAATTTCAATAAGGTAACTTTCATAAAACACTTGTTGTATAACAAACATTATGCAATAACTTACGTTACATAGCAACGCCACTAAATGGGAAATTGAAAACATATTTTAAATTAATAAAATATTAATATTTCACAAATTGAATTCAAAACTGTTTTTTCTATTCTTCTATACTGCTAAGAATATTAGATCAAAGACTAACGCTTTTTCTCCCCATCAGGTAAATATAAATACTTATGATCGTTTATTGGCTCATTCAATAACATAAAAAAATTAACTCCAAACTCACAAATATTCTATTTTACCTTATTTCAGATAACATTTTGTCATTATGCTTTACCATTAAGCCATTCGTTTCTTTAAAGTAAATTAAACTCATGGAGCGATAAGTGTGCAAGACACTTGGTATAACAGAGAGGTAGACGTTATAGCTATGTGTGATAAGTGGGCAACCATCGGATTCCGAAAATGTTATACACGGTATATATATATATATACACACACATTCCTCACAATTCTAGGTGGACACCGTCTCACACTAGCCGACATTCAGTGAGTAAATTTCTTCCACATAGGGACTCGAACCAAGGCATGTTCAGTAGCTCTGAGACAAGACGTAATGGTTGTATTTTTCACTTTCAACATTATCACTATATGAACATTTCCGCACCAACAACTCTCTTCCATCCATTGCTTATTTTTATTTATAAACTCTAGGTTACATATTGTTTGAAATATCCGTTTTATCAATATTTTTCACAATTCTCTACTTTTTTTTAATTTATTGCAGGGGTTTATTTATTCTCATCATACTTCAGAATTATACATTTTTAAGTTGGCATAGCCCATTGTTGAGCCACAGCCTCTCCTCTGTAAGGAGTTACTGGTCAAAGTTAATTTTTAGTTACCTTATTTGTTCATAGATGTCATGGATGGCTTGCGGTCAACACAGCCACACGATGAGACATCTAACGGGGAACTATGGTATCACTAGGGTGTTGAAGTCAGCAAATTTTGATTAGAGGCCTCTTTATAATAATCCAGCCATAGTAATTCTGCCTGAAGGCAGCCCTTACTGCAATCATAGCATTTTCATGCTATGCTTGCAGCTTTACTATACCATATTCCAGATGTCTTCGGAGCAAAGCAGTAAGCCAGCCCTCCCCTTCATTTAAAATGCTGGCGCGTCATTGGTTGCATTGCAAGTGTCTGGTGGGAAATCCCACATCAGCTTTATTCACAACATTACGATGTAAGTCAGAGACTCTTGTCGTCCCAACTCCTTTCAAAAAAATGTAAAAATTAAACTATGTAAAACTATTATATGGGTGCGAAACATGGACTCTTACTTTAAGGGAAGAAAGGAGCTTACGAGTATTTGAGAAAAAAGTTCTTAGGAAAATTTTTGAACCAAAGAGAGATGAACAGACAGTTGAGCGGACAACACTACATAGCAGTGAACTACGTGGTCTTTATAGGAAGCCAGATATAATAAGAACAGGTAAGTCTCATATACTGCGATGGGCAGGGCATGTTGCGCGTATGGGTAGACCAAGAATGAGGTGGGAGAATAACATTAACTATGATTTGAGGGAAGCAGATTATACAGGGAATGATTGGAAAACATTAGCTCAGGATAGGGATGTATGGAGAGCTTATGACCGCACGACCATCAATCTACGGTTTCGATTGTGCCAGTGAGTTAGTTACTTAGTTATTACAACACAAGTTCTTGTTTTTCCCTCAGTATCACTTATGTGCTGAAGCGTTATGTAGAGTAAAAATTAAATAAGTGTTGAGCCTACAGTAGTGACTGTGATATGTTTAGCTGCGTGTGCAAGTGTTTTTTTTAATAAGTGCAGTATCCCTTTCTGAAAATATGTCCGATTAATTCTATGCCACGTCCATCCGGAATGTCTCCTGTGAAGAAACATAAACAGAGGAAAGGATTGCGTTCGGGAGAAATACAGACAATTATAAACGTTTATAAAACGTTATTGAAGGAGAACCCTCACACGGCGATTAGAGATTATTATTATTATTATTATTATTATTGTTATTTATTATTAATACTAGTATTATTTATTGTTATTATATTATTAGTATTATTATATTATTATTTGTATTTATTTATTACTTGATTCCAAATGTTAATGGCAGAAAGTGACTAGACGTGTTGTGTATCGCTCGTGACCAACATATTATTTTGAAGGTGTGAAAACATTCTAAGTCGCTTAAAATATCGTAACTGATAGTTTGTGTTATATAAAACAATTTGGCTAAGTTAAATTCATAAGATGGGCCCAAAGAAGAATAACTCAATGGAAATAGAAGAGGTGGTGAAGCGTGTCTTACAAGAGTCGCTACAAGATGCTACCATGCTGACAAGTGTTGCCAACATAATAAAGGAGACTGTTGCTGCGGCGGTTATAGAATTAAAAGTGGCATTAGAGCAAAGTCACGCCTTAATCAGTGAACTCCAGAAATCTATTCAGGACCGTGATAACAAGATAGTGACTTTGGAATCTAAGATTGATAGCTTAGAACAATACCAAAGGCGTCAGTGTGTGCGTATTTTTGGCATTGCGGAGGAAGAAAATGAAGACACAGATGCCATCGCCTTGCAGGTAGCAGAGAAAGTTGGTGTTAGTCTCCAGGTCAGTGACATTGACCGTAGTCATCGTGTAGGTAGAAAAACAGATGGTGGACGACCTAGGGCTGTCATTGTTAAATTTGTGTCCTACCGTAAGCGAAGTGAGGTGTTTCGAAATAAAAAGAATTTGAAAGGCAGTGGAATTACGATTCGTGAGGACCTTACTAGTGCTAGGCATCAGTTACTTCGCGAAGCTATAAATATTCATGGCGTAACCAATGTCTGGACCCAAGATGGTTCTGTCATTGTTAAGGTAGGAGACAGAAAAAAGCGAATAAATCATATATCAGATCTCAGGTCAGAGTGATAATTATCAACTCAGAAACTCGTTACTTTTTGTAATTTATTGCTATTAGTACTTAATTATTTACTGTGTTCATTTTTTTCTTCTTTTTTCCCTGTATAATCTATTTTTTTATTAATTTAATTTTGTACTTCATATACTAAACACCAATTGATATTTCATATTTACGGGTTTCTTGTTTTAGTTAGTAACATTTCAACCATAGATTTAAGGAATGCACCTGCAGCCCCTTTTCGGTCTTTGACAGTTCCATTGTCCCCATCTCAACATACCCCTTCCACCTCAGACCTTTTAAAATCACGTTTCTCTTTGAACAGCAATACACTCAAAATAACACATTGTAATGCACAGTCACTCCTGTCCCACTTCTCAGAATTCCAAACTATATTTTCAACACTAAATCTGCATGCCATTTTAATTTCTGAAACATGGCTGAAAAATACCCTTCCTTCTTCTCTTGTAAACATGCAAAATTACATCTTGATTAGGAATGACAGATTCGGGAAAAATGGAGGCGGCGTGGCGATGTATATACGTTCCGATCTACAACCGAAAATTGTATCCCATTCGCCTAGTGAATACTCGTCTCGACCCGAATACCTATTTATAGAAATTAGAGCGAAAATGCAGAAATGTTTATTAGGAGTAGTTTATAAGCCCCCAAATGTCGGTCACCTGCATGACATTGAAACAGTTCTCCAAAATCTGATACCATCTTATGAACATGTAATTGTACTAGGAGACTTCAACACGAACCTATTAGCCACAAATTCTTACAACACTATACAACTACAGACAATGTTCCAGTCATGCAATATGACAATACTGCCTTCAGAACCAACCCATCATACTAGGTATTCTGACACACTACTAGACTTAATTATAACAAATAATCCTCAAAAAGTTATAACTAGTGGACAGATAGAAGCTCCAGGCATCTCTGCACATGACTTAATATACATTGAATATTCACTCCTTTGCTCTAAACGTAGACCTAGACTTGTAACATACAGAGACTTGAAACATATAAATTATGCGCAATTAATTGATGACGCTGCAAAACTACCTTGGAACAACATATGGACACTTAGAACTGTAGACGAGAAAGTTGAAAATTTTAATGACATGATTTTACAATTGTATGACAAACACGCACCTGTCAAGACTAGACGTATAAACAGACCACCTGCACCCTGGATGTCTGATAATATCCGCTTGCTTATGACTGAGAGAGACGTAGCATTCAGGAAATACAGGAGGAACAAAGAACTGACAGACTTACAGACATACAAACATCTGAGGAATAAAGTCAACCAGACTATAAGGAATGCAAAACTAAGATATGCCCATACTATTATTACACAATCTATGTCCAACTCAGCTGACATGTGGAAAAATTTAAAATCAATAGGCCTCTGTCAAAATAAACTACAGGTAGAAACAGCTGACCTACCACTAGATGAGTTGAATGACCATTTTACCCGCCTCCCTTCTGACAACACCTCACAACACAAACGACAGACAATAGATGAACTAATGTCATATTCCCAACCTACCCGAGACAAATTCTTTTTTTCCTATATCTCACCTGATGACGCCAAAAGAGCAGTATTACGTATTAAATCTAAAGCACAAGGAATAGACAATATAACAATAACTCTCCTGCAAAAAATAATAGACATTATTCTCCCAACAATAACCCACATTTTTAATGCCTCTATAATGACCGGGACTTATCCCAGACTCTGGAAAATGGCTCTAGTTCGTCCTACACCGAAATCAAACACTCCCACAACACTCGATGATTATAGACCAATTAGTATTCTTCCCTGTTTATCTAAAGCACTGGAACACATAATACACTCACAGTTAACAGACTACCTCACCACACACGACTTACTTGATGAACATCAGTCTGGTTTTAGAACAGGACATCACACAAGTACTGCACTACTTGACATTGTAGAGGACATAAGAGACTCAATGGACAAAAGCAAACTCACCGCAATAGTCCTACTCGACTACAGCAAAGCCTTTGACACAGTAGATATAGACTTAATGCTAGCGAGACTAAAGACACTACATCTGTCGGAAAACTGCCTTGATTGGTTTGCATCTTACCTCACTAATCGTCAGCAATCAGTTTCTGTTAATAATCGCATTTCTTCCTGGCGCTTGGTGAGGAAAGGGGTACCTCAAGGCGGCGTCCTCGCTCCTCTTCTCTTCTCGATTTATATTAATGACGTGACCAAGAAACTACAAAACTGCAAGCATCATCTTTACGCCGACGACCTACAGATTTACACACACTTTAGGCCTGACGAAATTAATGAATATATTGACAAAGTAAACACTGACCTCAGGCATATATCTTTATGGTCCAGACAATATGGGCTGAAACTAAATGTAAACAAAACGCAAGCAATAATTATCGGACATCCAAGGCTATTACACCTCATAAACAATGGCAATATGCCGGCTGTCATATTAGATAATGAACAAATTCCTTATACCGACGTCGTTAAAAACTTGGGATTTTACTTAGATTCTAATTTAAAATGGCATGAGCAAGTAAAACAAACATCTAAAAGGATCTTCTCCATAATGCATTCCCTAAAGCGACTTAAACATTTTCTTCCTACAACTCTTAAAAGAATTTTAATCCAAACTTTAGTGATGCCGCATTTTGACTACTGTGACGTTCTACTAACTGACATAAGTGACGGATTGTCGGACAAACTGCAGCGTGTCCATAATATGTGTATCAGATTCATATTTAATGTTCGAAAATACGATCACATTTCTCCATTATTCCACGAATTGTCATGGCTACATCTAAAAGAGAGAAGAAAATCGCACTGTCTAATTCTCCTATTTAAGATCCTACATACCTCGATTCCCAATTATTTATCATCCCGTTTCCAGTATCTATCCTCAAACCATAACTTAAACACAAGATCACAACATAGTCTCTTACTTAATATACCGCAACATAGGACATCACATCACTCCATGTCATATACCATCTCCACTTCTCGCAACTGGAATTCCCTACCACAAGAAATAAGGGGCTGCCGGACATTGGCATCTTTTAAAAGAAATCTAAATTTATATTTGCTCTAAACTCGACTTCATTATTATCCAGTGTAAGATATATATATATATATATATATATATATCATATTATATTGGTGTTTCCCGTATTATGTATATTTATATTATTATTATTATTATTATTATTATTATTATTATTATTATTATTATTATTATTATTATCGTATCATTATTGTTATTACCCTATAAAATGTTGTTTGTACATGACATTTACATTGCTACATTTATTGTATCTTTAACTGTTTATAATTAGTATAGTGTATATCTATATTTGTCGAATATTTATTTGTATTTGTGCTGGTTGAGTGGAAGAGAGGGCCTTATGGCCTTAACTCTGCCAGAATAAATAAAGTATTATTATTATTATTATTATTATTATTATTATTATTATTATTATTATTATTATTATTATTATTATTATTATTATTATTATTGTGAAGCGCGCTTTTTCGCCGTTACAACCACTGTTTATAGCCCTAGCAATGATCCTGAGGAATGAAATTTGTAATGGGAGCTTAGATGTGAGTCCTGTACTAACCAGATGTAGGTCTCAGCCAATAGGAAGTATGACCACACGTCATTGCTAGCTCCCTCGCTAGCGAATATCAAATACGGTCACTGCTAAACATTTTTTAAAATCTCGCTACAAAAATTAATTAATATAGGTAATCTATATCGTAGAGTGCGATGGGCAGGACATGTGGCACGAATGGGGAATGAAATACGTGCATGGAAGCTTCTTGTCCGAAAACCAGAGGGAAAACGCCCAGTTGGTAGACCAAGAATGAGGCGGGGGAATAACATTAACTATGAATTGAGGGAAGTAGGTTATACGGGGAATGATTGGAAAACATTAGCTCAGGATAGGGATGTATGGAGAGCATATGTCCGCGCGGCCATGAACCTACGGTTTCGATAGTGCCCATGAGTTAGGACATCTTTATATGTGGAGGAAGTATATTCACTATATATATATATATATATTCACACACACACTATATTTGGTTTATATCTCTCTCTTAATGTTTTAAATAACCACTAAATGTCACTTTAATTTAAACCATTTATAGTCTTCCCGCGCCGTAGCCATGTGGTTAAGACAAGATGCCTTGGCGCAGAGCTACGGGTTTGCGCTGGTTCGAGTCTCCATGGGGTAAGAAATGTTCTCAAGGGATTTCTGCCAGTATGGGACCGTTGCCCACCCAGCATCATGAGACATTTGGGTGGCTATAATAAGTGGCGGCTCCACGTTGAGAAGACCCGACATTCACATTGCACTATAATTTTAAGACTTCAGGCAGCAAGTGTACACAATATTTTAATTATAGTCTACGGTTTAAAATCTAAAATCAACACATCCGTGTCTCATTATAATTCTCTATGGACTGTACATGTTTCGTAAGATGAACTGTTTTGTTTGTACACGTGGCAGGCAGGGAATTCACAGCTGAGCAGTCTAGATAGGCTCTCCCATTGGATTTACGGTTAAGGACATTCTTCAAAATCCGTTGCGTAACCTATACATCTGCTCCGTAGACATCTAGAACCGGAATTGTGTAGGTTTGGTAGCTTCCCGTTGCTTTCCACACCGGTGAAGGATTTTGATGATGATGGCCATATGATTTCGGGGACCGTTTGGGCCTTAAAGTTTTCCTGACATTTGTTTTATAATAATATATTTATTTATATACAAAACTTTAATAAAACTTTAAGAATTATCAACCAAGTTTTTAAACCATCAAAAGTGCAGAGACACACAAGAATCAAAATCTGTAAAGTTCTCGCTAGACCCATAATCTGTTATGGCAGTGAAGCTTGGATCATCAGAACTCAGGATGACCGTCATATTACAGCCACGGAGATGTAATTTTTGCGACGAACTGCAAGTTATAGCCTTTTAGACCACCAAAGAAATTCAACAATAGCCAGAGAGTTAAACATCGTACCTATATCTGAATACCTCCAAGAATATAGAAACAACTGGCTAGCCCATATTCAGCGCATGGATCGTCACAGAATACCAAAACAAATTCTTCACTTCATTCCTCGAGGCAGGAGATCCGCGGGAGACCGTAACGGGCCACTGGGCCTAATACTTGAAAGGCACATGATGATGATGATATTTATTTATTTATAATATATTTATTTAGCCTGGTGGAGTTAAGGCCATCTGGCCTTCTCTTCCACACATCTCGACGAACATATGTTACATATACATACAAAGGCGTAAGGATCTTTTACGAGCCTGAAAAATCTTCAGACTCGGGACTCACAGATTAAGTCCCTTCCGGAGGAATTACTCCATGGATTTATCCGTCCTAATAAAATCCATTGACTCCGGCAAGGTTTGAAACCGCGACCCTCGATACCGGAGGCAAGGAGCCTAATCATTAGACTACCGTATCAAAACTATATATAGCCTAATAACCATTGAGATATATTATGGGATTTTTCCCCTAAGCACAATTAACACGTTTATTAAAACAACTGTAATTTCATAAACATTTGCACAAAATGCGCCTTGTTACATAGCGACGACAAGAATGATGGTACAATTACGTAACGTTACGAAGCAACGTCATTGAACAGAAAATAGAAAATTACGATATTAAATTATATTAATAAAATATTAATATTTTGCAGATTGGATTCAAATCTGTTTAATTTGTGTAGCTGAGATTTGCAGATAAACCAATGGACAACGCTTCCTCTATCTGGTAAATATTAAATACATTTTCAAATATCTCATTTATCATCGTTTAAATGCTAATTATTATGATATATCGTGATGTATATGAGGCAAGTTAATTGAAATTATAAAAAAAAATACTCTCAAATTAGAAATAGTCTATTTCATATCATTTCACATAATATGTAGTTATACCGTTTTTATTAAACTTCTCCGTTCTTTAACACATAAAACCCTTGTTCACGGGAGAGGCCCGCAACTGTTTAACCGGTTAGGACTATTATATATTTGTTTATATGGGTAACATGTGCCGATCCTACACTATTTATTGCTAGTTTCTACAATCTGGACAATCTGGAGCCGGTGTATTTTAGAGTTATCAAAATTCCTCATGATGTGGACTGGACATCGGTCCCAAACTGGGTAAAATTGCATAAGAAAATGTTTCCTTATAGTGAATCAAACTAACGCACGTTCCGCAGCTCCGCACCATAATAGATATGCTATTGGCTAACAGCGCAATAATTATGTTACAGCCAGCACAGCCGTTCCTTCATTTCATTTAAATATTTTGTTGGCCAGTTAAGGTATTTTGTTACACTCAGCCAGAACTAATAAATATTGCATTTTATCTTAGAATTATTGGATCTAGACATTATAAAAGTTGCCTAAAATGTGCAATACTGATAATTAAAATTTCATAAAATAAGAACGAATCTACATATTATTCAGTAAATTTAATACGCCTATATATATATATATCTTAGTCCACCGCTGTAGTCTCGATGTAGCGTACTGCCTTGTCACGTAGCGGGCCCGGGTTCGATTCCCGGTCGGGACAAACTGCCGGGTGAGGATTTTTCGGGGTTTTTCCTAACCTGTAAGACAAATGTCAGGAAACTTAGGGCCCAACGGTCTCCGAAAATCATCCGGCCATCATTATCCTCCTTCACCGGAATGGAAAGCAACGGAATCCCTAGTAAAACTGCAAAGCATAGCATGAAAATGCTTTGATTGCGGTGGAGGACCTTCCATACGGCAGACTTACTATGGATATATATATATATATATATTAATTAATTTAATGGCAGATGAACACAAAATTATCCTATGACATAGGCCTACAAAACCACAATGCAATCGTGGGGTTGTAGAACCCTACTAAGGTTTTTCTCACTCTTCAAAACAAGATTTTGGATTGTATTTTCATTATCGCAGTCACCACATCATAATTAAAATATTAGTGAATATCTTCATTGGTCCGACCTTTAGCTGATCACTCATCCGATGAGTCCTTCCATGTCAAAAATTGTATAGGGTCTATCTTATCCAGAATTAAAAATCCTTTCCCGAATTTAATTATTAATTTGTGCCGCTAGTGATGTAATATTTATCCCAGATCGTGGAATTTGCATCTATTTGTTGTTAATGTCAAAGAAAATGATTCTATTGAATTCATATCTCATTTATAAAGGAAGACTTTTCTTCACACTTCTAACAATTCAATGCCTTTCAACATTAATTATTTGAATCTTAATCTAGAACGTGTCATTGTAAGGCCTGGGGGAGGGGATTCATGGTGCACGTACTCGTATTTGTGCTACGACTAAGGTGCAGGACATAGACCTACATAACAATATAGCGTAATCTCACAGTATACTGGACTCTGAACATGCATTACTTCAGGTATTAAAGGTTCTTTAAACGATAACGGAGTGTAAATTCAAGGAGAACTATGATAGGATCACAATCAAGTATGGTAACGAAAAAGTTACAATTGCCATGAACATTTGTATGGAAAGACGAGGCATCACCACAGACACAGAATATGCAGTATACCTTCTCCACCCCACAAGCAAAACCCCAACAAAATCACTTTGGAATGTCTTCATCCAACGTCTCCGGAGAAAAGTCTAGCTTATAAACAGAGCAAGTTTCCTCAGTACCAGAGAAACGTTTTTTTATGTTATTTCACACATTTTTGGCAAGAGTTAAGGTTCAAGTTATCGTAATAGGGCCTATATATGCGATTACTATCATTAACAGTTTTTCCAAGCAGAGAGTAAATTAGAGATACACAAGGAAATTAAACATAGGCTCAATTCTGTAAATGTCGTGTTGTTATGCATTACAGAGACTCTTGACTTCCCAACTCCTTTCAAAAACGTTAAACTGAAAATATATAAAACTATTATTCCACCAGTTATATTATATGGGTGCGAAACATGGACTCTTACTTTAAGGGAGGAAAGGAGATTACGAGTATTTGAGAATAAAGTTCTTTGGAAAAACTTTGGACCAAAGAGAGATGAACGGACAGATGAAAGGAAAAGGCCGCATAACAATGAATTACATGGTCTTTATACGAAGCCAGATATAATAAGAACAGTTAAGTCTCGTAGACTGCGATGGCACGAATGGGGAGTGAAAGACGTGCATGGAAGCTTCTTGTAGGAAAACCAGAGGGAAAACGCCCAGTTGGTAGATCGAGAATGGGGTGGGAGAATAACATTAATTATGATTTGAGGGAAGTAGATTATACAGGGGATGATTGAAAAACAGTGGCTCAGGATAGGGATATATGGAGAGCTTATGTCCGCGCGGCCATGAACCTACGGGTTCGATAGTGCCAGTGAGTAAGTAAGTAAGTTGCAGTGATGAACAAAAGAAGCATAACCAAACATTTCTTATTTGTTTTCAAACATCACCATTTACATGAAATATATAAATATTTTAAAATAACTACATTTAAATAATAATTTGTGTGTAATTTAAACAGCTTAATTTTATTCGTTAAATAGTCTTTATAAATGCCACTCTTGATCTCCAAATTCTCTAGATAAATTGGAAATTACTCGTGGCGTTACTTATGAGAAATAAGGCTTCAATAAAAATATAATCTCATTAAAATCCCACGAATACATTGCATTCTTATGTGTTAATCAATTGATTCTAATACTTGGAACTTGTGACATTTTTCCATAGAATAATAGAAAATATTATTTAACTGTTTTTTATTTCCACTCTTGTGTCGGACAATCAGTAGCAATATTTGTGTCACCTCGTTAGATAATTTAGCTGATCTGCTCTTTTCCATCCGCTACAAATTGACGATAAATTCTACTCTCCCAAACGAATCGCTAATCTTGCTCGAATTAAGATTCCGTTTATATTTCTATTCACAATTCTTTCCGAAAAAACTTCGACGGAAATTTAATAAAAATTATATTTGGTTTGCTGAACAAAAATACTATAGTCACTTATAATACATTTTCAACATAGCAATTCTTCTTCGATCATATCCTGAGACCCTCTCAACCTCTTTAAATGGATACCTTACCGGAAATTTTTTTCTGCGATAAAATTCGTTTTTCGAACCTATTCTTAGCGGAGCGATTTAGGACATCCTGCTTGGCACAGAGCTCATTACACTAGTTTTAAACACCGAGGGAGAAGAAACTTCCTCATGGAATTTCGGCCAGTACATGACACCGGCATTTACTCAGCATTTTGAGGATTTTAAGTAGCTACGACAAGTTGATAAATCCAATTATGAAGGGGAACCCAATTTGCTGAACACAGTCACTCAACTCTAATGGACGAATGACTTTCACTGTGATTATGGCAGGTGGATATGAGACTGGTAACCGGTTAAGGCGCAGAGCTATGGGACTTGCGCTGGTTCGAGTCTCCATGGGGGAAAACATTTTCTCGTGGTATTTCGATCAGTAAGGGCAGTGTCCACCCAACAACGTGAGACATTTGGGTAGTTAAATTGAGTAGCGAACTAAGATGGTTAGATAAGGTTGAGGAAGACTGAAGGTGAAAAGGTGGAGACAGGAAGCAGTTGTTATGAATAAGGCCCAGGCCGTAGAGCCAAAGGAAGACTTGAGTAGCGGCTCCAGGTTGAGAAAACCTGGGGACCCGATATGCTGACCACATATTATACCTGACTGGATGATCGTCTAGCTCTGTGATTAACACGTGTGGATGTGAGGCCAGCAGCCAACTGGTAGGCCAAGGGCCTTCCAGGCTTGTCGCGCCGTGAAGTTTAGTGACTGGTAACCCGAAGACGTTTCAGTCCTGTCGAGCCATGACGTTTAAAATTTGGAAAACATTGTTTTATAACAACACAACAACACGCAAGCTGTCCATTCTATAAGCTCTAAAGACTATGTTATATTTATAAAATAAAACTGTAATCATGCAAGTAGCTACTGTGGCGTGATTCGTTGAGTTGAAATTTCAAGAATAAGATCGATTGAGCCCAATTTGTTTCCCGAGATTGGAAATAAAAGCTCCATCGCGATGTAGAGAGATAGAGATTCCCTCATTGCAATACATCAAAGTTACAAACAGAACCGCAGAATTACACCAAGAAATTTATAAAATGCTGAGCCGATTTAAAACAATTATTTTTATTTAAATGCGAAACCTTTCTAAATAGGCATGAAGGTTTCAAAATATATTACCTATTCAAACGCCAGGAAATTTTCCAATATACTGTAGAGGGTATTTAAAATCCTACAATTTTAATGTTAATAGAATTCATCACATTTAAGATTTCTTGAATTAGTAATAAATGTACAGCCTGTGAAATAATTGTTGGCGCACAGGTAATTTTCAAGTCCCAGAACGAAGCATCTGCGCATGACCAGAGGTCAGTTATTAGGTTAACAAGTATACAACTATTTGATAATCTAAAATCCGATCTATTTCGTAGTGTGTTGTGCAATGGAAAATAATTCCGCGTATATAAGTAGTGCGGTAAATGCTGTAAATAAAACAAAAGAAAAGAAAGAAAATTAATTGAGATAAGGACGAGAGAGAGAGAGAGAGGGGGAGAGGGAGAGAGAGTGAGGGAGAGAGAGGGGAGAGAGAGGGAGAGAGAGAGAGAGAGAGAGAGAGAGAGAGAGAGAAAGAAAACATAACAGCGGGATCGAACACGCGACATCCTGCATGGGAAATAGAAGCTCCCTCCACTAGACCACAACCGTTCCCTGCTAGAAGCTGTCTGTATGACGCGATGCAATACTCCAGGACTTACTTGTATAATGAAATTATATGTTAACTTGTCTTAATTTAAATTAATCAGACGCAATTTACATTAGTTGTGGAAATTAACAACCTTGTTATGTCTTGTGTTTTTAAAAAGTAACGAGATTTTACAATCGTTATTAATAATATATATATATATATATATATATATATATACATATATATGAGTTGTTTCCTTTAATTAATTAATTTTCCTATGTATACAAATTTATTTATATAACGTAGCCTGGTAACGTGTAGGCATTATAAAAAGTAACGACGTTATTAAAAAAATTCATGACCAGGATCGAATCTGGGCCTGCGTCGTCGCAAGAAAGCATCTTACCGACTGCTCTACTGAAGCGAACGATACAAATACTGCATCAGAAGTAAGCGCTAATTTACTACTTGCTTTCAGTCATCTGATAAAATTCAATTAATAAATATATTTGTTGAAATTCTTTCAATAACGATTGATATAAATTTATGATTGGTCCCTTTTGCCGCCGGATTTTACCTCAAAAGAGGCAGCACATGTAGCATCTTACTAGTGTGAATCGCTCTTCCAAACTTCAATTTTGGTGCCAAAATGAAGGCTGAAGATAATACTTAAATTATCGAAAGGTCTCCTATAAAACAATACTGCAAATTATTGAGGACGACTGAGACATCCGGGGTAAGTCCTCCGGAAGGACTTTAAGCTATAGATCCCTGGTTTGAATATTTTTGTGCGCGTAAAAGAACCTCAATTCTGTATAAAAATACCTCTGAGCAAAAATGTACCGACCACCGCTCACCCGAGTATTATCATAGATTCCTACTTAGATTCTCGTGGAGGCGATGTACTAACCAAATGTCCCTCGTTGAAATTTATAGAGGCAGACAACGTAACAATTACACCACCCTACTATGTAACTAACAACAAACTACAACAAGGAAGCAAAATTATCTAAAATAATGAAATTATTTCATTAAACGCAAGAAATAAACTCCAGCGCACCCTATTCCAACCAAAACTTTCAACTCTCCCCTGTTTTTCCTCCTTCTGATTTCTTCCTCTACACTCATTCTCCATGATAGTCGTGACCTTCCTCCGGCTCTCAGGGTTCCAAAACAAAGCTTGTCCTCCAATAACATTTTGATTATTCCTAAGAATATGACCAATCATCTCCATTTCTTCCTTTGTATTTGGATGTCAACGAGTTCTCCGTTTGTTCCATATATTTTGATTTGAAATAATAATTGGCCAAATGGATTTTCCTCAGACACCTGTTTAAGAAGACCTCTTATCTCAGTAGTAAGTTTCACGGTTTCACATCCGTATAATAATAGAGATTTAACATTTGTCAGAAAGATTGCAATTTAATATAATTGCTACTTTATTCCAATGCTGATAAAGAGATTCGAACAGGGTCCTATCGTGCTGTAAGAGGTAAATCACAGGCTTGGTCATGTTTATCGCGCAAGAGAGAGGGTTGCATGCTAAGCTGCTCTGCCACGACCTTCGTGTTAGATTCCAAATGTTACACCTCAACCAAAGTTTTTATAATGCCAGAGAAACTTCTTCGTTCTCATGAATGTTTCGTTTTACAAATATTCAGCATTGCACAGAGAATAATAGTATATTAGGATGCGAGGTTGGGAAGTGATTTTTACAGAATCGAGGAAATGTTTAAGAACCGAGCGACAGCCAGGTTTTTAATTTCCGAGATTCTTCGTAATACTTCACAAACATGCGTTGTACATTATTTTTGCGCAATGGTGTTTTCAAAATAATAAATAATGGTAAAATAAAAACATATTTGTTGGAAATATTTGCGTTCAATATAAACAATTGACTTACGATAACAATGTGGACAATGTTTATTAGTTGAAAGTACAGGAAGCCGTAAGACCAATTAGTGATAAAATGGCCGCAAGTATGTATTTATTGTTTTATATTCTTTCAAATAAAGTTCAGTTAATTTAAAATGCAGTGATTTGATTCGTATAATGTATATTAACACTACTTTTTGGATATTTCTTTGTACGTAGTGTACATAGAGGGCAGTGGTTTTACTTACCGCACGTGGATTATAATACTACACTGCTCAAAAAATTAGGGGATATTGTAGAATAACCTATTAAGACTATGTTTTTTGGAATACTATTAGATTCAATCACTTTCTATTACTCCAAGATAATGTAAATAAGAGTTTGAAGTTGTTACGTAACCTCGGTACCACACCAGAGGGCAGTGTCTGTACTGTTGATGTGAAAGGGTGGTGTGGGGGTGAATGTTTTGTTGCTGTTTTTAAATCCAGTCCAGTTTTCAGTTAGTGAATGACTTGCCTTAAGGACAGTGATGCCACGACAACGTGATTTACCTGAACCAATGGCTTGGAGGGCCATAGGAAGGATGGAAGCTGGGCAGACACAACAAGAGGTGGCACAAGCCATTGGGGTGTCTCAAGGCGTGATTTCCAGTCTTTGGAATCATTTTCAAAGAACATACTGTTCACAGAAGAGCCGGACAAGGTCGACCAAGGGCAACAACAGCAAGGGATGACCGTTACCTCTTGTTAACAGCCCGTCGGAATAGACAGCAGAATGCAACTCAACTGCGAAATACACTTCAAACAGCAACAGGACGCAGGGTGTCAACTCAAACTGTCCCTAATCGACTGCATGGAAGTGGTCTCTATGCCCGTAGGCCCATGGTGGTGTACCAGGTTAACTCCACAACACCGTAGAGATCGCAGAAACTGGGCGTAGGAACATCGTGGGTGGAGGCATGCTAAATGGAGATCAGTTCTTTTTTCTGATGAGTCGCGATTCAACATGGAATGTGATAGTCGGCGTGTATTCATCTGGAGAGAAAAAGGGACACGAAACAATCCAGCTTTTGTACGTGAAAGATCCCCATATGGTGGCGGTGGATTGATGGTGTGGGCAGGAGTCAGTAGTGGTGGACGTACGGACCTCTACGTCATCCAAGGTTTTACTTTGACTGCGGTAAAGTATAGAGATGAGATTCTCCGACCTTTTGTCGTGCCTTATGCTGGTGCCATAGGTGATCATTTTCTTTTTATGGACGATAATGCACGACGCCACAGAGCTGGCTTGGTGGACGACATGCTGGAAGTGGAGGGTATCGAGCGTATGCAATGGCCAGCTTCCTCCCCGGACTTAAATCCGATTGAGCATGTGTGGGATGCATTAGACAGGTGCATTGCAGGCAAACCAGCACCTCCCACAACTGTTCCAGAGCTGCACATTGCTCTTATGGAAGAGTGGCCATGTAGCCCCCAAGAACTCATTGCTAACCTCATTGCATCAATGCCACACAGGTGTGTGGCAGGGCCGGCCGTTCGAGGAGACCATACACCATACTAAAGAAACATTTTCACCCATGTTAATGTTGCTTTGTTTGTTTGCCATATTCCTAATCAGGATCTCTTTGATATCTGGTGTGGTACAGAGATTACGTAATGACTTCAAACTCTTGTTTACATTCTTTTGGAGTAATAGAAAGTGATTGCATCTAATACTGTTCCTAAACACATAGTCTTAATAGGTTATTCTACAATATCCCCTATTTTTTTGAGCAGTGTATATGTCATATTATAGTGTATTTAGGTTGACAACCCCGAAATGTAGGAAGTTGAACTTTTAATCATAGTCGCCATAGCTACAACAAAACTCACTATTGCGCAAAAAAACAGTCACTAGGATGAAATTTGTACCAGTATCCGATCACAAATAAATAATAATAATAATAATAATAATAATAATAATAATAATGATAATGATGATAATGGTGATAATGGTGATAATGATGATTATGATGATTATGATGATAATGGTGATAATGATGATAATGATGATAATGATGACAATGGTGATAATGATGATAATGATAATAATGATAATGATAATAATAATAATATTAATAATAATAATAATAATAATAATAATAATAATAATAATAATAATAATAATAATAATAGATCACGAACACATTGGTTCATTCTTAGTGTTCCAACTTTATAAATCACATTCTCTTTCTGATAAATAAAAGTACGATTCAGTAAGTGGGTTACAAGGTTTTAGAGTTGAAGAGCAAACCAATTAAAAGAACTTTCACAGAGGAACTCATGCCCGTAAACGCTTCAGAATGATAATATTATTAAATTCTAATTTTTGTTATAGACTTTTATATTTACAAATATTCAATGTACGGGGACATGAAGACGATAAAAATAAAACAGGCTTTAAAGATAGAAATTAATATGTAATTCTTCAGAAGGCTGAGTGATTCCCATTTTCCACACGAAGTAAAATTTCTATAGTATAGCCGGAAACCGAACCCAGGAACCTAGAATTGCTAGTTAGACATGCTGACCCTTACACCACAAAGAGGGGCGATGATGATGATGATGATAATAATGATAATAATAAATAACTATGTTAATATCATAATGACAAATGAGGAAAACTTTGAGGAAGTGACTGAATTCAAATACCTAGGAACAATAATCACAAATAGGAATGAGATGCACAAAGAAATTGAACATAGGCCCAATTCTAGAAATGCATGCTATTATGCATTTCAGAGACACTTGATGTCTCAACTCCTTTCAAAAAACTTTGAACTGAAAATATATAAAACTATTATTCTACCAGTTATATTACATGGATACGGAACATGGACTTTTAATTTAAGGGAAGAAAGGAGATTACGAATATTTGAGAATAAAGTTGTTAGCAACATTTTTGGACCAAAGAAAGATGAACAGACAGGTGAATGGAGAAGACTCCATAACAATGAACTACATGGTCTTTATAGGAAGCCAGATATAATAACAGTTAAGTCTCATAGACTACGATTGGCAGGACATGTGGCACGAATGGGGAATGAAAGACGTGCATGGAAGCTTCTTGTAGGAAAACCAGTTGGAAAACGCCTAGTTGGTAGACCAAGAATGAGGTGGGAAAATGACATTAACAGTGATTTGAGGAAGTAGATTATGCAGGGAATGACTGGAAAACATTAGTTCAGGATAGGAATGTAGGGATTGCTTATGTCCGCGCGGCCATGAACCTATGCCTTCGATAGTGCCAGTGAGTGAGTGAGTGAGTTAGTTTATTGAAATATTTGCGTGATTATGAAGTCAAAGAGTCGGTCCCGGTAAGTGTTGCTTGACTCTGGTTAAATCTATAATAAGAGGTCTCTGACCCCTTAACGCTTTAATATCAATTTCGACCGTTAAACAAAGTAGGCCGCCTACCAACCTACCATGAATTCAAAGCAACTAGATAGGAGTAATCCTAACTTTATAAGCGCAGATGGGAACTCATGCGTATTCTCTTATTTTATGAGAACTATTTAACTCATACCCCAAATGACCAATCACATTTCAATCAATTTTGATTTTCAACAAATCACAATCTTTTTTACCTCGATTTTATCGCTTCCATTTTAAGATGTGGCTCCCAGATTGTATATTAGTGCACGAATGTAACCAAAGTCTGCTTGCGAGATATAATAGAAAAAAATCGTAGAAATTGATTAAACAATAAAAAAAAGAAACCACCGTTTGCACTTTCTTAAGCGTACTATTTCCCAGGAATTATCGTTGCAGAAAAATATAATCGACATATTTACATTAAAGACACCAGAAATTAATTAATAACCTGTAATGTTGTGTTTCTTTTTTTCTCCACTAGGGTGCATTCTTACAATGTTGCGATTCTATTTGGCAATAAATATGATCTGGTTGCAGTGATGAATAAATGAAACATAACGTTTCTCATTTGTTTTCAAACTTCTCCTTTTACATTAAATATATAAATATTTTAAAATAACTACAGCAACATGTTCATCGAATGGAAGATCACAGAATACCCAAACAAATGTTAAGATATCAACCTGCAGGAAGAAGAAGACCAGGACGTCCACTCAAAAGGCTTTTGGATTGTGTTTCTCTTGAGGCCGAAACAGGTCAACAAATGGCTTAAATTCGTGAATGTACTATGATGATGATGATGATGAAAATAACTATATTTAAATAATGATTTGTGAGTAAACAGCTTAATTTTGTTCGTTAAATAGTCCTAACAAATGCCACTCTTGATTTCCAAATTCTCTACATAAATTCACTCCTCATTTCGTGAGTCGTGAATTTATCGATAATTTGGAAATCAGTCGTGGCATTACTTATGATAAAATAAACTAGCGCTTGAGAATAAAGTGCTTATAAGAAATTTAGAACCAAATAAAGAGGAACTGACAGTGTCATAGATGTTGTAGACAAGACTCTGGCAGAATGGGAAATATAAATATTCCTTTGGCTTAGATTATTTGTTTATAAAATTTATAGCGGATCCGTGGCTTTGAATTGTATTCATTCGTAAAGGGCCTAACAAGATGGGATTTATTGATATCTTACAATCTTTTAGGGATCCAATTAAGATGTTTAGAAGGGAGCAAATATTTGCTCTAACTTCTAACTATATGTAGGCCTACTACTATTTTGCGCCTGAACTTAGTTTATTTTTATCTTTATTATTATGAATAATTTTCCCTTATTTGGGAAAGAGAAACATCTAATTTCTTGTAAGAAAATCAGAGGGAAAGTGCCCAATAGATGGGACAATAACAAGTTGAGAAAATAATTTTAATCATGATATGAGGGAAATTAATTACATAGGGAGAAATAAGAAAATATTAGTTCAGAATAGGGATGTAAAGAGAGTTTATATCCGCGCGGCCATGGACCTGCGGATTTCATAGAGTTAGTTGGTTAGTTAGAGGCAGTAAGTAGAATGACAATGACTTTGTTTACAAATATATATATTTTTTGCGCGATAGTGTGTTTCGTCGCACTTACAGCAATGGCGACCATAATTGAAAGTTCAACTTCCTATCTTTCAGCGTTGCCAACCTAAATAACTGTATATAGTACAAACCTCGTGGGGGAAGTAAAATCAATGCCCTTTATGTATACTACGTACAATGTATATACAAAATTATATTCAAAAATTCATGTTAATATACATTATAACTTGGGGGCACCCCGTAGCGTAGTGGTTAAGGTACTGCGCTACAAGCCGGAAGGTCGAGGGTTCAAGTCCCGGCGGGGTCAGGATTTTTAAACTGACCCAAACCTTCTGGCGGCACTATGGCCCTGGGGTCGACTCAGCCTCTAACTGAAATGAGTACCAGACGCTTATTCTGGGGGCCGTCACGCAGGGCTGACTACCAGGCTGGCATCAAATGCCGATTGTCCAGAAAAGTGGGAGCCTTAACCTGCCACTAGCCCAAATGCCTCCTGAGGACTGTAGTGGGACTACTTCACTTTACTTATACATTGTAACTTACGAAACAAATCACTGCATTTTAAATGAAGTCAACTTTATTTGAAACAATGTAAAGCAACTTGCCGCCATTAATGACTGATTGGTGTCACGGCCTGCTATAATCTCAAATAATAAACATTGCACACACTGTTAACATTCGTCAATTGTTTATAATTGACGCAAATATTTCCAACAAAGATGTTATTATTTTACTATTATTTATTTATTTGAAAACACCATCGCGCAAAATATAATGTACAACGCACGTTTGTGAAGTGTTTTACAGAATCTCGGAAATTAAAAACCTGGCTATCGCTAGGTTTTTGAACATTTCCTCGCTTCTGTAAAAACCATTTCCCAACCTCGCATATACTATTTCACTAAGGGCCGGTTGTACGAACTTCAGGTTAACTCCCCAGTTAGTCATCTGACGCTTAAGGCTAGCAGGATTACAAAGTCAATATGCGTTGTACCACCTGCTTTTAACCGCCAGTTGCTTATACTGGTTTTAACTTAACTTTTCAGTTATGTTGGTAATGAATTCCAATTTCCCTCCGTATTATGTTGGCTGAATTGGGTATCCGCGCATCATTTTTCTTATGTTTTCTTATTTCCCCATAGCAAAAATTCGTCTGCTTTCATTATTTATCCATACTGCATCAATGTTTTCAATTCTGATATAATTAATTTTATACTATATTATAGTTTATTTTCAATATTATAAATTAGTGTAGATGTATGTAGTTTTAAATAAATTGGGTTAGTTTCAATTTTCGTGTTATTCATTTTAATATTATTTTATTTCTTTGAAGTTTGTTTAATATTATAACAATTCAATGTAATTAGGCCTTACTTACTTACTTACTTACTCACTGGCACTATCGAACCCGTAGGTTCATGGCCGCACGGACATAAGCTCTCCATACATCCCTATCCTGAGCTAATGCTTTCCAATCATTCCCTGTATAATCTACTTCCCTCAAATCATAGTTAATGTTGTTCTCCCACCTCATTTTTGGTCTACCAACTGGGCGTTTTCCTTCTGGCTTTCCTACAAGAAGTTTCCATGCACGTCTTTCATTCCCCATACGCGCAACATGTCCTGCCCATCGCAGTCTACGGGACTTAACTGTTCTTATTATATCTGGTTTCCTATAAAGACCATGTAGTTCATTGTTATGTAGTCTTCTCCATTCACCTGTCTGTTCATCTCTCTTTGGTCCAAAAATTTTCCTAAGAACTTTATTCTCAAATACTCGTAATCTCCTTTCCTCCCTTAAAGTAAGAGTCCATGTTTCGCACCCATATAATATAACTGGTAGAACAATAGTTTTATATATTTTCAGCTTAACGTTTTTTGAAAGCAGTTGGGACATCAAAAGTCTCTGCAATGCATAATAGCATGCATTTCCAGAATTGAGCCTATGTTTAATTTCTTTGTGCATCTCATTCCTATTTGTGATTATTGTTCCTAGGTATTTGAATTCAGCCAATTCCTCAAAATTTCCCTCATTTGTCATTAGCTGTCCATTTCCATTATATAATGTATTTCTACGTGTGACCATATATTTAGTTTTACTGATATTTACTTCCAGTCCTAATTTCTTAGTGTTACTCAATAGTGTGTGCGTGTTGGCCTTTAGTATCTCCTCGCTATCGGCCAGTAGTTACTACATCATCAGCATAAACTAACAGCTTATTAATACCATTGAGTTGTAAGCCTTCCTCATTCTCTAAAGATTTAATGGCATGCTCTAGTACAAAATTAAATAGTAGAGGAGATAGTGCATCTCCTTGCTTTAACCCATTCTGGATTTCAAAAGTGTCTGAAAACTGTTTGCCTACACGCACCCTACTCGTTGAGCCATTTAGACACATTCGTATAAGTCTAACTAACTTTTTAGGAATTCCAAACTCCAGCAGGATACTATATAACTTCTCTCCCTCTTAATTGAATCATATGCTTTTTTGAAGTCTACATATAGTTGATGTACAGTACCATTATATTCCCATTTCTTTTCTAAAATCTGTCTTATACTAAAAATCTGATCTGTTGTAGACCTGTTTCTTCTAAATGCACATTGATGATCTCCTAGAATGTCATCAATATAGGGAGTAAGTCTGCTTACTAATATATTTGTTAGAATTTTGTACGAAGTTGAAAGTAATGAGATGCCCCTATAGTTGTTGCAATCAGTTTTATCTCCTTTCTTATAAATTGGTACGATAATAATTGATTCCTTCCATTCATCTGGAAGAGCTTCTTTTTCCATGTAATTAGGCCTACACGTAGTAATAGTTTTGTGAAATATATGTACGGTATAATACACGCACACACCAAAATTTAAAAAGTAATGCGATGTTTAATTATATGAAATTCAAACTTTCTCATATTTGTTATAAATAGAGAGGAATTTTATAAAATTTCATGTTTTAAACTATTTGTCAGAGAGCGCTGAGGGTTAAGTATCTTTACATTTTATGATATGCAGAATCAAATAAGACCAACAAAAAACTTCATATTTCATAATATTTTAACAAAATGTTCATATTTTAGTGAAAATTTCATACTCCATATTTTTCAACTTTCAAATTCCGGTATTTTTTTTTTCAATAAAAGTTCTAGGAATTCATTAAAATATTTTTGAAATGAATGTATTTGTGTAATTTTTGACAATGTAATGTGGTAGACAAGTGAAAATGTTTCAGTATCTTTATAAAAGCAAATAATTGGATGATGAGTCACAGAGTGTCAAGTTCGATGGAGTTTTTTGTCCCCCAGAACAAGATCATGAGCCTAGATGAATAAGTAGAATAACAATATTGGAATTTTCTGTAGTCAGGTAGCTGTCAGTTCGTTCTTGCTACCTGAGGACAGTCTTTACTCTGTGAACAGATTACAGAATTGAAATGTAAGAAACTTGAAGCAGTGCTTTGTGAAATTAGTAACGTTGATGTAGGTTAGGCCAGCATTTTTCTCACTTACATCAACTATCAAATATAGCATGATACGAGTATCCTCCCATAACATCATGTGATGTTGAGCATAATTTTTCATTCTGCAAAACATTCTGACAGATAGGCTGTATAGTTTACTCTCACAAAATATTAAAAAGAAAATCCTATCTATGTGTTATGAACAAAATTAATAATTGACAATTTGATTGTTCATAGCACAAGTAGACCAAGACTAGACACTATGCAAGACCTATTTCATATATACAAAAAAACTAACGTTAAAATAATTCTAACTACATTTCACCATGTTTATAGTTCAATATTAAATGTAACTGTAATTGCAAAGAGAGTTCTGAAACAATCCCTAGATTCAATTATGGACTAATAACTTTAACATCTTGTCTCTCCAAATATGACATACTGGAATGGTTTACTTGTATTCTAAATCGTCCAATTTAATGTTATTGTTACATTTGCATCTACATGAATTTAATATCTTCATGCAATGTAAAGATAGCAATAACCCAAACTATACCGGTACCTACTCTAAACTTTGTCAGTGCTATATTTCATGGAACCCTGTTAGTTTGGGTTGCAATGTTTTGTTTCTTGCATATGTTTAAATTTCATAATTAAAAATCATTCAATACATTAATTAATTGTATTATATATAAACTCTCAGATTTGATTTATGAAATAATTCCACTACAGTCTTGGGAGGCCTTTGGGGTAGTGGCATGTTGAATTTTCCATCTTTCTAGACAAAAGGCACTAGATGTCTGCCGGGTTGTCAGATCTGCCTGATGGCTGCATTTGTGCCCAGAACATGCATATAGTACTCACTTCCATAAGGATCTGAGTCGATCCCGGTCTACAATGCCATCAGAAGGTCTGGTCCAGCTAAAAATCTTGACCATATCAAGACTCGAACTCACGACTTCCCTGTTTGTACCACGTTTCCTTATACAAGTATGCTATGGTATGATCCATTAAAATTGTTTCAGATCATGAATATGATATTTTATATTGGGTGAAAAATAATGAAAAATTATAATCAAAATACAGTGAACATTTTGATTTCTTGTGCTATAAATAAGTTCTGTATGTGCTGTATGTACACTTATAAGTCGTAGTGCGTCTATGCATATAAATATATGTAAAAAGTTTAGAAAATAGTAGCTTCATTATATTTTTGTGTCATAATTTTCATATTTTGTCTTTACGATTTCATATTTTCTTATAATTTTCTTCATATAATTCGTCGCTCTAGCTATAAATAGCTATTATAAGTACCAAGATTTGTTTTTTGATTAACTGAATTTTTAATTTAAGATAGTCATCAGATGACTGAAGGCAAGTAAATTGTCTTATGTTATATATAAACCTATTTGGTTATTTTGATATTTTTTTCTATGTAATCTATGCCTATTTTGTTGGAAATTGACCAATTATAAGAATCTCAATTTTTTTTACATGTAGCACACTAGAAATAAACTGCATAAAAATAGCCCAATGTGAATTTCTGTTAATTTTAAGTTAGTATGATTTTTTTGTATTATTGCATTTTTTCCAAAATGAAGTTGCTTTATTAAATTTTTGTCCATTCTGTGTTGAGATCTCTTTACTGTATTATAATATAGTGAAATTTCTGCATACAATTACTCTTTGAAACCAATCACAATTACTTGTAAAGGATTATTCCTATGACTATATATTCTGATCCTCTGTAAGATGACTCTCTCTCTTCCCAACCAACGCCGATGCTTTTGATAAGTTTATAAATGTCTTACTGCCTGTATTTGCTCATATTATGTAATAAACCTAATGAAGGCTATATTCTTGTCACTGTTTGCTAGAGGGGTAGAATAGTAGTTATTTAAATCCTGTATCCCATTGAAATCTAATAATACAACAATTGAGAATAAAAATATTAACATTTTTTTCCCTATTTAGGCCTAACTATGCAAGACATTTGGTTTGTAAATTCAGAATCTTTCTATGATAGCTATTGATATATGAGTTTAGTCTTCAATTTGTACATATTTAAATGATAGTTAAATTAGTAACAGCAACCTCTGCTCAAATAAATTATCTTACCTGAACTCAGTAGTATTAATGTGCTTGCAATAAATTATATTCAGATGTTGATATTTTCTTCACATCAATTTTTTTAGCATAGTTAATTTTTTTCCATAAAATGGGGAGCTGGGCCATTGTTATAATCCCCAACCTGGAGGACCAGATGATTTTTGTTCAAGGTTTCCTTCCTCTAGGCTTTGACGAACCAACATATCCTTACAAGGCAGCAGTTGCCGTATCCTAGCAAGGAGCTGTCACAAAGTACTATCATCCAGGCCAGAATGAACCCTGGTTTTTTAAAGAGGTGTTATTCCTCCATCACTCCCCATTTCTCCTGGCTTGTGACAGGCAGAGTCTAGGTTGGCTGGAAATCCCTATACTATATTGGACATTAAGCAGAGAGCAAGCACATAAACTATAGGCGACAGATGCAATTTTGGAGGATTTCTAGAAATTCAAAAAGAGACAAAATTAGAAATGCTAAAATCACAGAAGTAATGGATGTTCAAAAAGACATTCTACAAGTTATTGAAGAAGACTGAAATGGTTTGGTCACAAAGAGAATGTCAGATGACAGGATCCTAAGATGATATTAAATCTTGAAGCGGAGGGCAACAGAAGAAAAGGGAGATCAAAAGAAAGTGAATTCAAGGAGTGCATAACAGGAGTATAGTGTCGAGAGGATAACAGAGTGTGATGCAGAGAATAGGGATTTATGGAGGAGTAAAATTTACAATGGGTTGTAGGAAAACTATTGTATTATAAAGAAATTCCTAATAAAGAAGAAGAATGTTAACATTTTCCAATTATGGTGTAAAGGTCCAGATTGTATTCAGGATGAGGAGATATCCCCTATTAGAAGACTGCTTTTAAAGTAAAATTTTGATGGTCGACTTGAAGACCACCACTATACGTTTTTTCATTTGTATTTTATGATTTATTTCTTTCACAATTTGAACTAACATAATGCAGATAAAACAAATTTGAACGTTTATATGTTTTTAACATAATTATATCATCTCAAATTTTCTATCATATTTTTGACAAATTTGTTATTGATAGAAACTGTAGTCCTTTGTGAAACAACCAATCATAAGACAGGAGATTTCAGATTTTCTTTAGGGACAACCTTCTGAGGAGTAATTTATTGGTACTAGTTATGAACATTTAATAAAACATTTTACTCATACATTACTTTATTATAAAAAATTATACAATGGATATTCAACATGCTTATATTATACACAATAAAAGTAAACATCACCTACGTAAAATAAAAATAGACCACATTAAAGCTATTTTTCTACATAATATGATGAAACCCAAAGCATGAAAGGTGCACCAGGTGGCTTTGGAACACACACATATATTATACAGATCTTCTCTTCTCTATTGTAATTTAACCTCATGTCTTATAGGTTGGGAGAGAGAGAGACTTTGGATCACACATGGTTACTGAGGACCTCCAATCCAGGACCTGCCCCAAGACAACACAAATATTTAAGACAAGATGCACAATTCACTCACATTCATACTAAACCTGGCAAATATGATGATCACAGATTGTTTAGGCCTTAAAGTTTCCTAACATTTGTCGTACAGGTTCAGAGAAACCATCAATAAAACCATCATCCAGGAAATCTGTCATGACTGGGGATCAAACTCAGGCCCTCTGCAAACAAAACAGTGATGCTAGCCCGAGACCATAGCCGTGGTGTATATTACAAATAAAACTTTAAATAAACACATTCTTTGCAGATGTATAAATACATTTCAGATAATTTATATTCATTATGTCCACCGCTGTGGTCTCGAGGTAGCGTGCTGCCTTGTCACGCAGCGGGCCCGGGTTCGATCCCCGGTCGGGGCAGTTTTTCTGGGTGATTTTTATCGGGTTTTTCCTCACCTGTAAGACAAATGTCAGGAAAACTTTAAGGTCCAAATGGTCCCCGAAATCATATGGCCATCATCATCATCCTTGTCATTACCATCATCATTACCATCATCATCACCATCATCCTTCACCGGTGTGGAAAGCAACGGGAAGCTACCACACCTACACAATTCCCTAGTAAAGCTGCAAGCATAGCATGAAAATGCTATGATTGCAGTGAAGGACCTGCCTTCGGGCAGAATTACTATGGATGGATATTCATTATAGGTGAATGAATGAATCTTTGGATTTCTGACTACAACAAGTAAGTCATGGCATAATAGTGGCTAGAAGGGAGGGTGCAGCACAGGCATGTGAGAATTTATAATGCATTTACAATATTTCTATCTGTACAGTAAACTACACATAATTTGACCAATATCATGAGACAAACATTTAATATATAGAATTGCAACCTGCCTATTAGGATTGCATTTGTGAATATTATTAATGGCAGTTACCTGGAACATATTTACTTATTTTCTCACAAGGAAATTTAATTTGCAGTCATCTTATTTTTTTTTTGTGGCAGAAAGCTTAAAAAAACTTGAAGAGAAAACATAAACTACTGAATTCTGCTTATATGATTCTAAAAAAACGATTATAAAATAGTATATATCTCAATATCCAGCTTGTGATCTGGGATTAAGTTGCTCGTCCCAAGAGTCAAGGGTTAAAATCTGGCTGGGGTCGATATATTATTAGGATGGATGAATCCTAGAAAACAAAAAGTTTTCTGGGAGAAACTTAAAGTCATGGATTCCGAGTCTGAAGATTTCAGGCTCGTAACATATCAGCCTACATTGGAGCAAAATTGAATGGCCTTTCCCATCCAAGTAAAGGCTTTGTAAAGACTTAATGAAAATTAGCAGCAGAAAACATATTACAGTAATTAAGACATTTTGTCTGTACATTCTTACCTCTTTGGGTTGTATTTGTCGAACATATGTTTCAAGGCTTCTGATTACAGTCTGTAATTGCTGACGATGGGGCTCAGAAGCCTTGAAACATATATTTGACAAAAACACCATAAGAGGTAAGAATGTACAGACAAAATGTCTTAATTATTAAACAAACTTCTTAATGATACTTCCTATTGCATTTTAAAATACTATTACAGCTTCAAAAAAATCTGTCTACATTGGTGAAAACTTAATTTGCTGATATACAAGATAATATATTAAATCAGTGGTTATGTACAGTTTATAAAATAATAATAGAAACCTTTATATGGGTTGGGAATCAAATTGGACGTATATATCAGGGGATCCTGGCTCTTATGGACCATAGTACAGGTAATGATGATGCTTATGATTGACTCTCTACTCCATTTATACTAAAGAACATTTACTCCTTTTCAAACTGAGTCTTCAATGCACAATTGTTAAATATTGTCTAGTCATGTGTTAGATCTTCAATCTTTTCTAAAAACCAACAAAAATGAAAAGATTGAAGACTGCAAAAAATCGGGAATTTATCAAATTAATTGTAAAGATTGTGAAAAGATATACATAGGAAAAACAAAAAGGAATCTAAATACAAGACTAAAGGAACACCTCAGAAATGTTAAAAATAGAGAAACAGAAAAATCTGCAATAGCTGTAGATGCCTGGTCAGAAAAACACAGAATAGAAACCAAAACAAAATTACTTAAACAATTGGAAAAACCGAAGGAACTCACAATTTGGGAAAAAATTTATATATGCAAGAATAAAAACACAACTATGAACTTTGAAATACCCGGTGATAAGGAGAGGGGATTGATTTGGAAGTTCGTCGGTCAGCCATCAGATGGCGCGGAGGTCAGTCTGCAGGATAGGAGGCCATTGGACATCAGTTGTGAATGTAATACACATTGAGAATATCACAAATGAAGTGAAGAAACTCGAGTCTGCTTGGGAGTTAAGAAGTATGAGGTGAGTGAAGAAACAACTAAACAATATCTAAAATGTTTAACTGCACATCATACGCTTTTATTCCTTGTATGTTCCTCAGTATTGGACTATCCTGGAGAACTGGTCTTTATGTGCATGCAGTCTAAGTCTTCGGTGACATTCGGGAATGAAGCGATGTAATATCCCAGCAAGCCTTCTAGAAAAAAAAATGTTTATGATTTTATCAGATAATCAAAAGTGACTAATATTTATTCACCATCAAATATAGACTATAGAACAAATGCATAATATTTTTAGTGGATTCTACTACTTTAATAACATTGTAATTTCTCAGACGTCATAAGCTAAGGGGCAAAATTTTTATTTTTGCTATATTAAAAAAAGAATGTTCCAAGAAAAACATAATGTGTAGCAACAATTGATATGTTACATTACTTTATGCATTGTAATTTGATTCCCTTTCAGTTACTGGTACACATTATTTTATTCACGGACACCACGAGGCTGGCTTGTAGACCTAATCAATAGGTTTGGTACCTTAGGAGGTTTTCAGATTTTGCTAGAAAGATTTCAGAGTGGAAAAAAATCTAACAGTCTCAGTGATATATGCACTCATTCGGCCATTTGGACTCTGCTATGAATTTTTGACAGTGCATACAATTGTGAAATATCTCATGCCCATAGTTGAAATGGTGCCTATAATTTTAGATAATCTAACTGATGATGAGTTAAAAAAGGAAGCAAAAATGAATCCAAAATGATGCCATTTCTGCAATCATAAAAGCTGCCAAATGTTTAGTATCCAGGGTACCTAACCAGGAAGAGATGGTCAAAAACTTAGAAATATTTAGAGTGAAAATGATTCTCAGGTTACTTCAGATCTCATCATTTAATGGCAAGATGAATGCACTGAATGAGGTGAACAAGGTGATAGCCAGTGTAACATATTATCCACATCGTCATGCTGGATTGGAAGAAGAAGAATATGTGCGGCGACTCAGCCCTAGAAATAGTCCCCAACTTTAAGTACCTGGGAGTGACGCTGCAGACTACTGGAACCACGTTCACCATGCATATACAAGACAGGACCACAGCGGCAATAAATTCGATGTTCGACATCCCCAAGCTTGAGAGACTGTCCCTGCCAACGGCGATGGCACTGTTCCAACTCAAGGTAGCACCAGCGGCCACATACGGTATTCAGATAATTTGGATTCACCTAACAGCGAAAAACCTCAAGAAATTGGAGAATGTCAAAGCCAGATATCTCAAGAGGGCCTTGTCACTCTCAAAGTACACAAGAAACAGCTACGCCTACAGAATAGCACATGAATCCTACTTCATTGAGGACATCAAGCTTCGCTTCAATCTACCAGAAACCCAGGCATATAAAGACGCCATCAAAGAGAGACAAAACAAAGCCAATGCAATACCGATGGAAATAATGGACACAGAAACAATGAAAACCGATGTGTGGAAAGGACCGAACTTCCAACTTCGCCACCTATACACACGCTTCGCCGCGCATGGTTTCCACTGGAAAATATGTCAGAATCCGTCATACCACGACCCGAAGGAGGACTGCAGATGTAAGCTTTGCGACGAGCCATGCTCCAGGTACCACCTAATGAAATGCCAAAGCAGAACTCAGCCTCTCACCAAAATTACAAAAGACTGGTGAAAATTCTAAATGTACACATTGTGTTTAATAAAATCAATAATTATTTTATTCATGATTACTGTATTAACAAGTTTCATTATTCTCATTATGGATGTATTGGATTACAACTCACCTCTAATTCTCATATAATGTTTTCACAGTTCATACCAGAACATGTTATACAAATACAAAATTTTGGGCAATTGCATACAAACGTTAAGTTGCTATATTTATGGTATTTCTTATTAACTCGCTTTTAATTAAATTAGAGGTTTCTTTATGGGAAGCCATATTATCTAATAAACTAATTGGTGTACACAAACTTGCAGTGCACCATAAGGCAAAGTTGGCTATTCTGTTTGAACAGTGACTAATGCAGGTGGACTAGAGGCATAGAATCTCCAAAACTGACTTATGCTGTAATAAAGGTCACCATTTATCAAATATACAATGAAAGTTGCTTAAATCTATGATGGCTGAACTATAGTTTATGACCCACTATGCTATACCATACAACATTAATATGACACTGTTACACTATTTACTTTTTCCATTTCTACTAACATTTCCTACTGTTTTAACATTTTGTAACAATTCTTAAAACATTTTTTTAATATTTCTTATATATTTATCTATGTATACAAAATCTCTCAATCATTTCTTCTAAGTTCTACAGAGCTGTAGTGCATATGTGCATGCAAAAGGTTTTGTCAATATATGGCAAGACTAACTGTGCTATTGTATGACAATCTTTCACAATATAACTACTATTTTATTTTGTTTGGTTAAGAAGGAAAAGTTATTGTACACCAAATTAGATTATCGAATAATAAATTATTTACTTCATTAGGTTATGAAATTACAAATTAATGTACATCCTTTCTTTAAAAGCATGTTTGGGAACTTGTTGTGAAGATTGATTATTCCAATAGCACAGATACTCGTCATCTATCGAGTAAGTTCATAAGCTTTGAGCATCCACACAACTGTTATGTAGGAAAAATGGAAAAACTGCACTTAAACTAGCGTGAAATATTTTCAAAGTCCTATAGAACAACAGTGCGCATGCGCCAGAGTTTATAGAGCCAGCGATAACCCTCAATCAAACTACATATCGATTATCATCCTCGGTTACTATCCGTCGCAATGAAATTTAAATGACCAATATTTGCAATAAATCTCCAAATCTATGTTTAAAAAATATATTAATAATATTAAAATTATCAAACGTTTATTAAAAACGGGTGTACACTCACTTATCACTCCCTCATATTGATCCAAACAGCGATAACCCAAAACAGCAATAGAAAAATTAGAGACTAGATAATATACTCTGTGGAGAAAATAGCAGCATCACAATATTGAATAACAGTATCATAATATTGTGATTTGTATATTTAAATATATACTTCAAAATTGTCTAATAATGTTATAAAAATTGTTTGAAAAAGTTTAAAAATTAAGTAATGTTAGTAAATATAGAGGAAGAGCTATAGTTTACAATATAACTCAAAAATCAAGTGCTTGTAGAAGTGCAGTTGAGCAGGAAAAACTTTAGTTTACCTTCCCTTAATTTTTGTGTCCTACAGTGAAACATGTGCATGAGCATAAGTTTATAGAGTTGTCACTAGATGGAATCACAAAGAAGTTCTACAGAAAATTTAAAGAATTGACACTAGATGGTAGAATGTAGCTGCGACCAAACTTCAATACATCCCCAGACATTTGTTAGAAATAGATATACACCAACTTTCTCCTTCCTAACTTAACAAAATAAATTATTTGCATATTATTTAATGAAGCATATACTAATCTGATATACACTAACCTGTCCCATCAGAACCTACAAAATGAACTGAGTGAACATCTTTTTCTGAGAATATACTTTTGAATGTTGGTCATTCCAATTTTCACAGATATCTTCACCATCTAGTATAAGTTCTTCTAGCGTTCACACATGTGCACAATGATTCTGCATACTTCAAAGAAATAATTGTGTATGGAGGTAAATATTTAATAATTGTAAAAAAAATGTTATAAGTATTGTTGCAAAATGTTAGATAGATGGAAAGCTCTGTGGCCATCACTTAAGTGTTGGCGGTGAGCGATCCATTTTGATCCTCCTTAATAGGTAGAACCCCTGGTTCCTGTAAAATACAGTAGCACCAGTTTAAATTTTGAATTCAAATTTGAAGTTAATTAGCAGAGTGAAGTTGGAAGCGAAAATGTTTAAAAAAGTTACTAAGAACAGAAGGAATACGTAGAGCATCAGCATTACAAGAACATAGATGGAAAATCAAGAGGAAGATAATCTAAAGTCGAGACAGAAAAATTCAAGGTGAGTCACAAACTGGGGTTTTCTCCAAAGTGTTGTGTACTACGTGTCAGCTTTTAATAATGTCATAACTTCACAGTGATGTTTTTTGGGTATTCTATTCCAGGATTCCATCTACATTAGTCACTGTTCAAACAGAATAGTAAACTTATCCTTATGGTGCACCAGATTATCCAATAAACTATAAACTAATATGGTGTACACTTACCTGCCCATTTTCTCAGCTAATGAAATAAAATAAGGAATAATCTTTCCATTAAGCGCAGTGAGAATTTTTTCTAAGTCCCAGGCAGACACCACACGCATGCACGACAAACGCGAAGCAGTTTACTCTATGGAATATCGCGATGCAGCCAACATTATACATGCTATTTAACAAACCTAATAGCTAACGTAATGCAATTTAAGTACTCTAACTTATGAAAGACCAACCTAAAAGCTAACCTAACATAATTTAAGCACTCTAACCTGTGAAAGAATGCAACACCCAAAAATAAATAGTAAGTTCTCAAATTCTGAAGTACATAACCTATGTTGGCTGCACTGTTGTTGTATAGAATATTCCTTAAAATCAATATGGTTGCCACGTCTTCATGTTACGTATATAGTTAAATATTATAGAAAAATGTGTTCAAGTAATCGTTAGAAAAAATGTAAAATTTGTTGTAAATGGTGGGAAATAATTTGAAAATAAAACCTTGTTGGCACATGCGCGTTGTGTCTGCCTCGGGCTTAGAAAAAATTCTCACTGCACTTAATGGAAACTTGAGCCAAAATAAGTATACGTGGTCTCTTAGCATACAATAGCCAGTGCATTTTAATAATAATGTGTCAATGTAATAACAGCTTGAAAAATTGGAAATTAAAGTTTAGAGGTAGTACAACATAATCAACCTTGCATATTAAACATTCATACCATAATCACTACTGTAACTTAAGTTTTAAGGTTATGGCACTGTAATATAATCTCAAAATTAACACTTCAATGTTCTTTTGTTACATTTTTGTGGGTATGTAACATATAGCCTAAGAAATTACACTTGGATAGAAGACTATTTTTTATTAATTTTTTTACTAAATATAAACTATTTTACCTTTCTGTTGTAATCGATGTATGATCAGATTCACATTGAACGTAATTGCTTCGTTTCAAAAGCGAAACCAGACGAAACAATCTTCCATACCTTCTTCAAGATGAACTGGTCTCCTTGAGAATTTTCTGTAGAATGTTGAAAAAATTATGGTTATGTTACAGATAATATCCTGATTAATAATAATAATAATAATAATTTATCAATTTTATGAGAGTTTAGAAAAAAGGTTATGGCACACGACATAATACACATTTTTTATTTAAAGTCAATGGCATAACCAACGTTGTATTTAAGATTTTAATTTAATGGCATTATAATATAACCTCAAAATTTGCACTTCAATGTTCTTTTGTTAAATTATAGTGTGTAAAATAAAAGCAATTATACTTTGAAAAGCACACTTTCATAGAAGATTATTTTTTTAACTCCTACCCCTATTATAAAATGCATTGTATTATACAGTATTATCTAATGAAGCTACAGGTTCAAGTATGAGTATTAATGCTAATTCATGCTCATACCTCTTTAAATAAAAATGTTTAAATAATCACCTACAAATATTAAACAATGATTGTGGTAATAATAAAATACAAACGAAAAATGTTAAAATCTTACCTTTTCGTTTTATGTTCTAATCGATGTCTGATGAGATCAAGGCGAAAGCGGACGAAAAATTCTTCATCATTGTAGTTTTCAATATGATCCGGTCTTCCCCTGATTTTTCTGAGTTTCCGAGTGTTGACAAACATATTATAAAACACTTCGTCATTACAATCCGTATCGATAAATAAAATTTCCATCGGCCATCTTTAACTAAAGTATTTCTCAAAATCAGGCTTCGAATGACCGTACAAAGTCTACCGAGTTTATGCCCCTGGTTATGTGATATACTGTCGTGGTACAACGCAACTTTGGCTAAATACTTGAGTTAACATGTTTTCCGAACTTATACCGAGCTGGTACAACCGGCCCTAACTAACTTTTTAGGAATTCCAAATTCCAGCATGATACTATATAACTTCTCCCTCTTAATTTAATCATATGCTTTTTTGATGTCTACATATAGTTGATGTACAGTACCATTATATTCCCATTTCTTTTCTAAAATCTGTCTTATACTGACAATCTGATCTGTTGTAGACCTGTTTCTTCTAAATGCACATTGATGATCTCCTAGAATGTCATCAATATAGGGAGTAAGTCTGCTTACTAATATATTTGTTAGAATTTTGTACGAAGTTGAAAGTAATGAGATGCCCTTGTAGTTGTTGCAATCAGTTTTATCTCCTTTCTTATAAGTTGGTACGATAATTGATTCTTTACATTCATCTGGAAGAGCTTCTTTTTCCCAAATCATACTAAGCAACCAGCGTATCTTGTCCATCAATTTTTCTCTCCCTGATTTTATCAATTCTGCTGGGATCTCATCTGAACCTGATGCTTTATACATCTTCAATTTTTCAATCGCCATTTCAACCTCTAATGCACTTGGCTCTGCGACTAACATTTCTGCTGTCTGTAACTTATCCTCCTCAATGTCCTGTTCTGTATGTACATTTAATAGCTGATTAAAGTAACTTTTCCATCTATTTAATATACTCCTAGAATCTGCAATCATATCCCCATTTTCATTCCGAATTATGTTGGTTCTAGCCTGAAACCCCTTCTTCTCTATATTAATTCCCTGATATAATTCTCTAACGTTCCTATTTCTTGCATTCATTTCAAGATCATTAATCTTCTCTCTCAAATATTCCCTCTTTTTACTCTTTAGTAACTTGGTAGTTTCCCGTATAACACTACCCAATTGCTCTAAATTTACCTAATTTGGCTCGTGTAACCATTTCATTTTTGCTAGCTTTCTTTTCTTTACAATGTCGGCACATTCCTCATCAAACCATTTCTTATTTTGCCTCTTTTTTAAACAACCAATGCTTTCTGATGCTGACAATTTAATAGTATCTCTTATAGCCTCCCATTCTTTATTTATATCAGTTTCTTCTTCGTTTTCCACATTGTCATCTGAAGATTCCAGTACCTCAAATCTATTAGCAATTTTGATTTGGTATTCTTGCCGCATTTCATCATTTTTCAACTTTTATAATTCATATTTTACAGAATCATGTTTAGTGTTTGTTCCTCTCATAAGTGATAGCCGTTTTCTGATTTTCACTCTGACCAGATGATGATCCGAATTGCAGTCTGTCCCTCTAACTGATCTAACATCAATGATGCTACTGTGCCAGCGTTTATCCACTAATGCATGATCTATCTGGTTCCGAGTTTCTCCATCTGGGGACGTCCAGGTGTATTTATGAATATCCTTATGCTGAAATGTTGTGCTCTTAACAATGAGATTCTTTGATGTGGCAAATGTGACTAATCTAACCCCGTTGTCGTTACTATCTTCATGAAGGCTGAATTTGCCTATTGTAGGTTTGAATATATCTTCCCGCCCCACTTTTGCGTTAAAATTTCCTAAGACAATTTTCATATGATATCGTGAAAGGCTATCAAATAAGCATTCTAATTCTTCATAGAACTCATCCTTGATCTTGTCATCTTTATCTTCTGTGGGGGCATGTACATTTACAATTATAAAATCTTGTCTTTTACCCTTTAGAATTATGTATGATATCCTATCACTAACAAACTTAATATCTCGGATAGCGGATAGGATCCTCCTTCTGACTAAAAAACCAGTTCCGAATGCAGGTCTTTCTGCACCCCCATAGTATAATGCAAAGCTTCCTGATTCCTGACTACCTTCTCCTGGCCACCTAACTTCCTGTAAAGCGACTATATCCATGGGCAATTTATCCAATTCCCGCGTTAATATCTCTAATGCCCCGCTATTGTATAAAGTCGTAACATTCCATGTTCCTAGGAACATGTCCCTGTGTTTGAGTCTTTGGCATGAGATCCCTGAAGTAGTCCCCGCCCAGAATTTGTATTAAACTAATGAAAATCATATTTCAAAAAGATATTGCACTTAGACATACATTTCTTTGTCATTATGTTTAAGTAAATGTGTATTAAGACGGGACTTCTGGGAGAATAACTTATTACAAACTGAACATTTGAAGTGTTTCTCATTACTATAAACAAGTAGATGTGTAATAAGATAGGAAATCTCGGAGAATGACTTATTACAAATTGAACATTTGAAGTGTTTCTCATTACTATGCACAAGTAAATGGGCATGAAGATTGGACTTCTGGGAGAATGACTTATTACAAACTCAACATTTGAAGTGTTTCTCATTACTATGCACAAGTAAATGTGCATTAAGATTGGAATTCGGAGAATGACTTATTACAAACTGAACATTTGAAATGTTTCTCATTACTATGCACAAGTAAATGAGCATGAAGATTGGACATCCGCGAGAATGACTTATTACAAACGGAACATTTGAAGGGTTTGTCATTACTATGCACAAGTAAATGTGTATTAAGATTTGACTTCTGGGAGAATAACTTATTACAAACGGAACATTTGAAGTGTTTCTCATTACTATGCACAAGTAAATGTGTATTAAGATTTGACTTGTGGGAGAATAACTTATTACAAATTGAACATTTGAAGTGTTTTCTCATTACTTTGCACAAATAAATGTCTATTAAGATGGGACTTCTGGGAGAATGACTTATTACAAACTCAACATTTTAAGTGTTTCTCATTACTATGCACAAGTAAATGTGTATTAAGACAGGACTTCTGGGAGAATGACTTATTACAAATGGAACATTTGAAGTGTTTCTCATTACTATGCACGAGTAAATGTGCATTAAGATTGCCCTTCCGGGAGGATGACTTATTACACACTGAACATTTAAAGTGTTTCTCATTACTATGCACCAATAAATGTGTATTAAGAGTGGACTTCCAGGAGAATGACTTATTACAACTGAAAATTTGAAGTGTTTCTCCTCATTACTATGCACAAGTAAATGTGTATTAAGAGTGGACTTCCAGGAAAATGACTTATTACAACTGAACATTTGAAGTGTTTGTCATTACTATGCACAACTAAATGTGCAATAAGATTGTCCTTCCAGGAGAATGACTTATTAAAAAATCGAACATTTAAAGTGTTTCTCATTACTATGCACAAGAAAATGTTTATTAAGATTGAACTTCCAGGAGAATGACTTATTACAAACTGAACATTTGAAGTGTTTCTCATTACTATGCACAAGTAAATGTGTATTAAGATTGGACTTCTGGGAGAATGACTTATTACAAATGGAGCATTTGAGGTGTTTCTCATTACTATGCACGAGTAAATGTGCATTAAGATTGCCCTTCCGGGAGAATGACTAATTACAAACTGAACATTTAAAGTGTTTCTCATTACTATGCACAAGCAAACGTGTATTAAGAGCGGACTTCCAGGAGAATGACTTATTACTAACTGAACATTTGAAGTGTTTATTCTCATTACTATGCACAAGTATAGGTGTATTAAGATTGTCCTTCCAGGAGAATGACTTATCACAAATCGAACATTTAAAGTGTTTCTCATTACTATTCCAAGTAAATAATTATTAAGATTGGACTTCCAGAGAAAATGACTTATTACAAACTGAACATTTGAATTGTTTCTCATTACTATGCACAAGTAAATGTGTATTAAGACAGGACTTCTGGGAGAATAACTTATTACAAACGAACATTTGAAATGTTTCTCATTACTATGCACAAGTAAATGTGTATTAAGACAGGACTTCTGGGAGAATAACTTATTACAAACGAACATTTGAAGTGTTTCTCATTACTATGCACAAGTAAATGTTTATTAAGATTGAACTTCCAGGAGAATGACTTATTACAAACTGAACATTTGAAGTGTTTCTCATTACTATGCACAAGTAAATGTGTATTAAGATTGGACTTCTGGGAGAATGACTTATTACAAATGGAGCATTTGAGGTGTTTCTCATTACTATGCACGAGTAAATGTGCATTAAGATTGCCCTTCCGGGAGAATGACTAATTACAAACTGAACATTTAAAGTGTTTCTCATTACTATGCACAAGCAAACGTGTATTAAGAGCGGACTTCCAGGAGAATGACTTATTACTAACTGAACATTTGATGTGTTTATTCTCATTACTATGCACAAGTATAGGTGTATTAAGATTGTCCTTCCAGGAGAATGACTTATCACAAATCGAACATTTAAAGTGTTTCTCATTACTATTCCAAGTAAATAATTATTAAGATTGAACTTCCAGGAGAATGACTTATTACAAACTGAACATTTGAAGTGTTTCTCATTACTATGCACAAGTAAATGTGTATTAAGACAGGACTTCTGGGAGAATAACTTAATACAAACGAACATTTGAAGTGTTTCTCATTACTATGCACAAGTAAATGTGTATTAAGATGGTAAATCTCGGAGAATGACTTATTACAAACTGAACATTTGAAGTGTTTCTCATTATTATGCACAAGTAAATGTGCATGAAAATTGGACTTCTGGGAGAATGATTTATTACAAAATCAACATTTGAAGTGTTTCTCATTACTATGCACAAGTAAATGTGCATTAAGATTGGACTTCTGGGAAAATGACTTATTACAAACTGAACATTTGAAATGTTTCTCATTACTATGCACAAGTAAATGAGCATGAAGATTGGACATCCGCGAGAATGAATTATTACAAACTGAACATTTGAAGGGTTTGTCATTACTATGCACAAGTATATATGTATTAAAATTTGACTTCTGGGAGAATAACTTATTACAAACGGAACATTTGAAATGTTTCTCATTACTATGCACAAGTAAATGTGTATTAAGATTTCACTTCTGGGAAAATGACTAATTACAAATGGAACATTTGAAGTGTTTCTCATTACTATGCACGAGTAAATGTGCATTAAGATTGCTCTTCCGGAAGAATGACTTAATACAAACTGAACATTTAAAGTGTTTCTCATTACTATGCACAAGTAAATGAGTATTAAGAGTGGACTTCCAGGAGAATGACTTATTACAAACTGAACATTTGAAGTGTTTCTCCTCATTACTAGGCACAAGTAAATGTGTATTAAGAGTGGACTTCCAGGAGAATGACTTATTACAACTGAACATTTGAAGTGTTTCTCATTACTATGCACAACTAAATGTGCAATAAGATTGTCCTTCCAGGAGAATGACTTATTAAAAAATTGAACATTTAAAGTGTTTCTCAGTACTGTGCACAAGTAAGTGTTTATTAAGATTAGACTTCCAGGAGAATGACTTATTAAAAACTGAATATTTGAAGTGTTTCCCATTACTATGCACAAGTAAATGTGTATTAAATTTGACTTCTGGGAAAATAACTTATTACAAATGGAACATTTGAGGTGTTTCTCATTACTATGCACAACTAAATGTGTATTAAGATTGGACTTCTGGGAGAATGACTTATTACAAATGGAACATGTGAGGTGTTACTCATTACTATGCACGAGTAAATGTGCATTAAGATTGCCCTTCCGGGAGAATGACTTATTGCAATCTGAACATTTAAAGTGTTTCTCATTACTATGCACAAGTAAATGTGTGTTAAGAGTGGACTTCCAGGAGAATGACTTATTACAAACTGAACAATAGAAGTGTTTCTCCTCATTACTTTGCACAAGTAAATATGTATTAAGATTGTCCTTCCAGGAGAATGACTTATTACAAATCGAACATTTAAAGTGTTTCTCATTACTATGCCAAGTAAATGTTTATTGAGATTGAACTTCCAGGAGAATGACTTATTACAAACTGAACATTTGAAGTGTTTCTCATTACTATGCACAAGTAAATGTGTATTAAGAGTGGACTTCCAGGAAAATTACTTATTACAAACTGAACATTTGAAGTGTTTCTCATTACTATGCACAAGTAAATGTTTATTAAGATTGGACTTCCAGGAGAATTACTTATTACAAACTGAACATTTGAAGTGTTTCTCATTACTATGCACAAGTAAATGTTTATTAAGATTGGACTTCCGGGAGAATGACTTATTACAAACTGAACATTTGAAGTGTTTCTCATTACTATGCACAAGTAAATGTGTATTAAGACAGGACTTCTGGGAGAATAACTTATTACGAACGAACATTTGAAGTGTTTCTCATTACTATGCACAAGTAAATGTGTATTAAGATTGGACTTCTGGGAGAATAACTTATTAGAAACAGAACATTTAAAAAATGTTTCGTTACTAAGTACACATAATTGCTTACTAAGATCGGACTTACTAGAAAATGGCTTGCTAAAAACAAAATATTTATACGACGTACATTTTAGGTCGATGTCTTCTGTTTGTGATCTATGATTGGGACTGTATATTTCAGCATGTGTTTCTTCAGTCTGGTCCATCTGAAAATATTACAATATAGTAACAGATGTGTCACAATGTAGCCCTATTCTACGTAACGTATATTCCATAACAGTTTTAAAAAAATTCTCAGCAGCAATATGAAATGTTGCTTTTCAATCTTTTTATTTGATACTGTGTCGCATTTCAGTTCTTCACAATATTACAAGAAGTTAATATAAAATTATAGAATATTCACCTGAAAGGTCCGTGTCCTCAACTTAATTAATCATTTAACTGTAGCGCTTTCGGGACTTGTCCCATCATCGGCAGGATTCAAAACTGGTGTTTCACTGAAGATCTGGTAGAGGGGGTTGCATGAATTGGGTTCGTTTTCGTTTATGAGGCTGTCGTTGTGATCTGCTTTCATGATTTCCATCTCTTCGAGTACGTTTATCTTCGCTGGATTATTTTCTCTGTGCATTACTGTTAGGGTGTTTTCAATATTTAACATGCGATGTCCTTCATGGATAACGTGTTTTGCATAGCTTGATTTCCCTTCTGTGTGAATGAAGTTAACTACATTAAGTATGTGGCAAAAACCAATGGCTATAATGAAGAATTCATAGATAAGCTCGTAAAAAAAACACAAAAAAGGAAGAACAACATAACCAACATAACTAAACTAGAAAAAGAATCTGACAAAAAGAAAACATGGATAACACTTACATACACAGGAAAAGAAACGACATAATTAGCCAATGCACTAAAGAAAACCGATAAAAACGTAAAAATAGCATACAGAACCAATAACAAATTGAACAACATAATAAACAATAAACATTGAAGAAAATAACATTTTCAACAGCAAAGGAGTTTATAAACTGACATGTAAGGACTGCAACAAATTTTATATAGGAAGGACAAACAGGAGTTTTAACATCAGATTCAAAGAACATTTTCGAGACTTCATTCACGCAGAAGGGAAATCAAGCTATGCAAAACACGTTATCCATGAAGGACATCGCATGTTAAATATTGAAAACACCCTAACAGTAATGCACAGAGAAAATAATCCAGCGAAGATAAACGTACTCGAAGAGATGGAAATCATGAAAGCAGATCACAACGACAGCCTCATAAACGAAACGAACCCAATACATGCAACCCCCTCTACCACATCTTCAGTGAAACACCAGTTTTGAATCCTGCCTATGATGGGACAAGTCCCGAAAGCGCTACAGTTAAATGATTAATTAAGTTGAGGAGACGGACCTTTCAGGTAAATATTCTATAATTTTATATTAATTTTGAATAAACCTCAACGGAACACATCATGAATATTATAAAAGTTGATTATTACAAGAAGACTGAAACACAATATAGAGATACATTACATGTACAGTAATAATGAAAATATATATGCAACATTCACCTGCATATGGTAAATGAGATATTACAAGTAAAATAATAAACAGAATACATATATGAATCGAAAGCTATACACATCACTTTATTATATATCATCCTCTAACTTGGACACACTTCTGAGATCATTATCAACATTAAAAAAGTAAATACTGACGAGCTGAAATTCCAGCTTTTTTTGTACCACCTGGTGGAGTTTGAATAAAATTGAGATCAAATCAAGCTTGCCCAGGAACTTCAATATTTAATGTAATGTTTTTGTTCTTTTTTTATAATGTGAGTTCTATTGGTCTTTCCAAATGTTTTAATACTTACCACAAATCTTCAACTTTTGTGATCCTGTATCAACTAATGAGCTGTTACAACCATTATTCTAATTTTTCCATTATTAGTATTCCGGAAGTATTTTTAGAAAATGTACCATTTCTTCTTATGCATAATTTACTAATAACTAACTCAATGGTGGCACTATCAAACCCATACGTGCATGTACATAAGCTCTCCATATATACCTATCCCGAGCTAATGTTTCCCATCATTCCCTATATAATCTACTTCCCTCAAATCATAGTAAATGTTATTTTGCCACCTCATTCTTGATCTACCAACTGGGCGTTTTCCCTCTGGTTTTTCTACAAGAAGCTTCCATGCACAAAAATTTTCTTAAGAACTATATTCTCAAATACACATAACCTTCTTTCCTCCCTTACAGTAAAAGACTAGGTTTCGTATCGAATAACAATAGAATAACCATTTTATATATTTTCAGTTTAACGTTTTTTTAAAGGAGTTGACGTCAACAGTTCTTGTAATGCATAATAGCACACATTTCCAGAATTTAACCTATGTTTAATTTCTTTGTGCATTCATTCCTATTTGTGATTATTGTTCCCAGGTATTTGAATTCAGCCACTTCCTCAAAATTTCCATCATTTGTCATTACCTGATCTTTTGCATTATATAATAGGTTTCTATGTGTGACCATATATATAGTTTTATTGATATTTACATCCAGTCCCAATTTCTTTGTGTTACTCATAGTTTGTGTGTGTTGGCCCTCGGTATCTCCTCGCTATCGCCCAATAGTACTACATTATCAGCATAAACTAACAGCTTATTAATACCATTTAGTTGTAGGCCTTCTTCATCCTCTAAAGATTTGATGGAATGCTCTAGTACAAAATGAAATATTAGAGGAGATAATGCATCTCCTTGTTTCAACCCATTGTGGATTTCAAAAGTATCGAAAAATGTTTGCATACACGCACTTTACTCTTTGTACTATTTAGACACATTCACATAAGTCTAACATTTTAGAAATTCCGAACACCAGCAGGATACTATATAATTTCTCCTTTTCAATTTAATCATATGCTTTTTGAAGTCTACACATAGTTGATGTGCAGTACCATTTTATTCCCATTTGTTTTCTAAAATTTGTCTTATGCTAAAAATCAGATCAGTTGTAGACCTGTTTCTTCTAAATCCACACTGATGATCTAGAAGGACAGTCTTTGCAAATAATTTGATAAATTCCTGTTTTTTTTTCTTAAACCTGAATTTTTTATTTGTTTTCAGAAAAATTATACTTAACATGTTCATTGCTCCTAATATGAGTTTGAATTTAGTAATCTCATCTGAAATTTGTTACAAGTTACTTACAGAATGGTAGATACCTCGTAAAAAATTTCACAAAATATTTAGTAAATTCTACATTACATTAACAATAATAAACAATTCAGCTTATGTATTGACTTGGACTTTCAAGGCCGCAGTTGCTATGATGATCTTGAACAAGATTTACAGGCTGTAGGCCTTGGTCTTAAGGCTTATAGTTCCCCGACGTTTCGCCAGAGACTGCATCTGGCATCAAGATAACCCTTGAGGATACCAGACACAGTCTCTGGTGAAACGTCGGGGAACTTCAAGCCTCAAAACCATGGCATACAGCCCAGAAATCTTCAAGATCATCATAATTAATTTATGTAATCTTCAGCAAAGAAGTAATAAAATAGAAACTACAAATGGCAAAAAAAAAAAAAGACATTTATCAAACTGAATGCAGGGACTATATTAACGACTGCAATGAAAACAAAGAAAATCAGTAATAAGTGTGAGGAAATTATGAAATTGGTGGTGGCACACTGTTTGTTATAAGATCATAAATTGAAGAACAAACTAAAGTATGGAAATATTGGGAGAGATCAAGAGAATTATAATATTGGAAAAGATACACATACAGAACAACAAGAATAAAACCATGTATTTTTTAAGTTCCCAGACAGCAAGACATGATCTTAAAATCCAATCAATTCACACCAGGTATAACGAGAAATGCTGGAGTTAAGGGCTCATTTCTAACAGCAGAATTTAGTTAAAAATGCAGATGCATCATAATTATGTGTGAGGTGAGAAGTTTGAGACTCATTTACTTCTTTGAGTCACTTCCGATTTCTATTATAGAAATGTTAAATTTCATTAAATTTTGGGTATACTTTATTACATTTAGCCCATTTAATTATTAAGCTGGTTTATTCTGAGCACATTTCAGAGAAGTGTTTTTGTATCAGTTATTAAATATTTATGTATGAATAATAATTAAATCTGATATAAAATAAAATAAAATAATGAGTACACTACTGGAATATCAAGTATTAACTTAAGACAGAAACATTACAACTCACTTAAATCTCTTTAATATAAATAACTAGCCATAGGAAAACTCTAAATAATTTACAGATCACAGTGAATTTTGTAATAATAACAGCAGCAGTGGTAAAAAAAAAATAATATCATGAACATTTTAGGTTTATGCTTAGTTGGGTCTAGTTATATCTCAAGATGTTCTTGATTCCCCAGCATTGTTTATGAGTTGCCCTGTCTCTGTGTTGTTTAAGCTGATATTGGACTTTTTTTTTAGAAAACAAAATCAATCTAATCTGTTGAGGACATTTACCACTCCTTCTGCTGTAACCTAAAGCATTATGTCATGACACAGAGCTATGGGTCAAAAGTTTGTTCGAGCCCCATGGAGGAAGATTTTGTATGAAGTTTTGAGAAGCATGGGGTCTGTAATCATTCAGCAACATGAGATATTAGGATAGTTGCCATAAGTGGAGAATCCAGGTTGAGAAAACGAGATACAATATCCGTGGGTTTCCAAATGATGAAAACGTGTCAAATGGTTGGATATGGATTTAATGTCAGCAACTTGCTAGTATGCATATGGCCTTCTAGCCATGACCTGCCACGGAGTTCAGTTTTTTGTACGTTTGGATATCTTCTACTATATTATGAACCTTTAGTCTTTCATGAATGTCAACATTTCTTTATTTATTCAACCTACTTATAAGAAAAGAGGGTGTCTGCGTTACTTGTGATTTAATTTTATTTCTAAATTCTAGTTGTTAATAATAATACATAAATCATGGTGACTATAATCCACTTAATTTTTTTTAATTCTGTCCTATCGATAAATCCACTTACTTAAACACATTGAAAAGAATCAAAGACTATTTGCTTCACTGCTGTGATACTACAAATAAATGTTCAGGTTATAGTAGAGCAAATGGGTACATCAAGCACAAAACTTAACTGAAATCTTCTGCATCAGAGGGAGAATGGTCACAAACAGAAGAGAATGGTGTACAGTTGATTGCAGTTTAGTTTCGTGTCTTGTAGATCATAATACACCACTTGCTCTCACAGCTTTTATTTGTAATTTTTTCGTAGATTTATTTCCTTTTATTCTGCTTCCATGTAATTTAGGATGTTGTAAACAACATTTTGGGTCAATGAGTGTATTTTCTTGTATATGAGTTGTAATAAAATAGGTTGCATTATATATATAGCAATATGAGTAAAAAGTAAAGTATTCCCAACACAGCCCTCAGGAGGCCCCTCGGGTAGTGGGAGGTTAAGGCTCCCACTTTTTCTGAACAATCGGCACTTGATGTCAGCCGGATTGTCAGCCCCGCGTGACGGCCGACTTTGCACCCAGAACAAGCGTCTGGTACTCATTTCCGTTAGAGGCTGAGTCGACCCCAGGGCTATGGTGCCACCAGAAGTTTTGGGTCAGTTTAAAAATCCTGACCCCACCGGGACTTGAACCCTCAACCTTCCGGCTTGTAGCGCAGTGCCTTAACCATTACGCTACGGCGTGCCCTAGTAATATGAGTAAATAAAGAAATTTTGGAAAGACCACTTGAGCAATGAATCGAGACTGTAGATCTAATAGATGGAAAGGACAATGAGAAAAATATAAACAAACAATTGACCAAATACATACCTATGTACTATCCAATTAATTCATAAAATGTAAAAGAAGAAGTTAAGGAGTACTGAAAAAGAGACCAGAGTTGGCAGGTCAGATAGTAACAACAATGAAACAGAGAGAGAAACAAATCAAGGTTCATGGAGTACGGGAAACATATTCTCCTTATTGGTGGATGTGTCAGTTCAAATATGAAGTGAGAAAGGTGAGCTTAGTATCAATGGGCCACCCAGGCTTAAAGATTAAGATTCATTCTAGTGTTTTTGCTACAACTTGGAGGGGGTAGTGTCATATGTTGTTGGCCTCGGTCTGATGTCTATAGTTTTAATGGAAGTATTCTGCATGTCACTGCTCTAGTGTAATGGTAACAATTTATCAAGTTGTGCATTCAAACAGTAAGTAGTGTCTTTTTTAAGAGAATGAAATATATTTTTTGTTGTTTCCTTTATGACTGTTTTAACTATCAACATCAGGTAAAAAGGAAGAAAATAAAGATTTTACTCTCACAGAAAGTATGTGTAGTGCCATGAAACAAACTACTAGATGTTTTGAAAAATTAAAACTAACAAAAAGTAAAAACAAATTTACAAATCAATATTTACTCCAACATGATCGCAGTTTGTAATTGAGTGCACATAGAATTGCATAATCCTTTCAAATAGGGTCTATTCTCAGCTAAGCCACACCAGGTATCTTGGAAGAGCTTCCATAAATCATTTTGTAGGGGGATTAGGCAAACTATTCCACATACACTTCTTTACTTCTGGCCACATATTCTCAAATGGGTTCAAATCAGGAGAACAATGAGGTCGGGCTATATCATCTCTCCTCAGAATTCATCTCTAATCAATTGAGAAATTAAAGATTTACATTAGGATACATAAAAAGCATATAACTTTCTACCTTTGATGTTTGTGCTTATTACATTTTACACTAATGTGATGGTCTGTGCCCAATAAGAGATATCTGCCTACAACTAGACATGGATAGTCTACTACTCTGGGCACAAATGGTGGTTTATATGTGGTTAAATCAAGTTCCATATTGACAGTAAACAAAACTGAATTAATTCTTTGTAGTACAATAGGTAATTCTTCACAAAATATTACTCTTTCCCAATTCCAATCACAATTTTCCACTGGAAAGACTAAATGGACTTCTAAGTGCTCCTTCTTACAAACCTCTATAAGAGTGGCTCCTGCTAAACTTTCATGTAAGAGTGACATGTGCTACTCTTTTTAAACTTCCCTAGGAATGGCACGTCAACATCTCAAATTAGCAGCCCTTCTCATGGTTTGGATACGGCCTAAAAAATTAACGACTCTCTTCTACATGGCAGAGGAATGAAAGTGATTCCTTCCAACTTCTGTCACTAATCTCATGTCCTGTAGTGATGCTCAAATTTTCTTTTATCACTCCCAGTTATTCGGTCTTAAAATTCTCAAATACCAATAATTTTACACTCAACCTCATGCTGTCCTTACTGACATGTGTAAATACCTAGCTGTCTTCGATGCCAAATAATCAAAATGAATCACAATATATATCATGCTTTTTTATTTTTTTTACTCATTATTCTGTGCAGCCATGTTAAATTAAGTCTACAGCAGAAATGACAATGTTGTTTTTTATCGAACAGTCTTAATCTTATTTATGTCTTAATGTAATGGAACACATTCACTATGATAAAAATATATACTTTAGAATTGAAAAGTAATAACAACACCTGTTTCTTTCTGTTTTTATTTAACAGAAGCCTTTGATACAACCAAAATAGAAGATATAATATGAATCTTGGAAGAGAACAAAATTTCAATCCAGTAATAAATTTTATGAAGGATATAAATACAATTACTGAAATAAAGATTTTTGTAAATGGGAAACTTACGGAAGAAATTAAATGTGCAAAAGGAATAAAACAACAAGCCATTTATTGTTTAATCCGATAATAGATAAAATTATATAAGAGGTAAAGTGCCTACCAGATTACCAAATGGGAAATAAAAAATGTAATACAATATGTTGCGCTGATACAGTTCTGGTCACCAGAACAGAGCACGAACTCCAATGATTACTTCATCGATTCATGACAACAGCAGAAAAATTAAATATGGACATCTCTACAAATATAACTGAACGTATGCGTAAATCTATAAGATGCAAATTAGAATTATACAACAAGTTATGGATTTTAATATCTTGGGATACACATCTCTCTAGCTCTAGTATATTGATTGATGAAGTAACATCTCAGCTTTTCAAAGCATCGAGAATATCAGGATACTTACGAGATGTTATATGGAAAAACAAATATTTAAACACAGAAAGTAAAGTAAAAGTTTATAAAACATGCCTATGTATGGCCTGTGGGATACAAGAGCAGATACTAAACAACTCATAAGAACAGCAGAAATTAATATTTTAACAGCCTTAGGAAACAAAACAAGATTTTATAGAGTTAGAAACTAGGATGTGAGGGAGGAATGCAATATCATAGATGTTAAGATATTTGTTACAACAAGGAAAAGGGAATGGAATGCTCACGTGGACAGAGGCTCATTAAAGTAGTGAAGAACTTACATCCTGGAGCAAAGAGAGAAGTGGGCAGACCCCTCAACAGGTGGAATAACATGTAATCATCATTGACATAGTGTGTGTAAATAAATAGGCATATGACTATAGAAAAAGAAAAAAAATATATAATATATTTTTAGTGTGTAGTTAATAAGACATATATGAAGATACTGAATTCAAAGTTTAAAAAAATGTAGTTTATAATCTTGACCTGAGTCGTTATTTATTTTCTATAGACCTGCACTGAGAATAATTGGACGGTGTTATGTATCAAACAGCTATGCACCATTATGCAATTTTCGAAGAAAAAAAAAGAACTAAAATAATTCTGGAGGGGAAACCCATTGAACAAGTGAACCATTTTAAATACCTGGGTTATGAAATCTCCTATTTTAAAAATGAAGATCTATTTATCAAACTTAATAAATTTAATTATATATGTGGAACAATCAAAATGATATTTAAAAGCACAAGAAAACAAACAAAACTAAAATTTTATAAAGTAGTGGCAGTTCCCTTACTATTGTATGGTAGTGAATTTTGGGTTTTAACTAAAAGAGAAGAGAAGATCATAGAAGCAGCTGAAATGAGATTTCTGAGAAGTGTGGCTGGTTGCAAACTTCTAGATAAGAGAAGAAGTGAAGATTCGTAAATTAATGAGTCCTTTTTTAACATCTCACCTCATATTTTATGTTTCTTCAAACACGGGAACTACTTTTCGGGAGAAGGATGTCTCTCATTTTCAACCGACATTAAGACTACTGGATTTTTGTTGGAATCTCCATCAATAATGTTGCCATCTCTTGTTGATTTGATGAACTTTAAGATGAGGTCACGTTCGTCAGGAATCTCAAAATTCATGGTACGATGTTTAACTCTCTGGCTATTGTTGAATTTCTTTGGTTGTCTAGAAGGCTATAACCTGCAGTTCGTCGCAGAAATTTCATCTCCGTGGCTGTAATATGACGATCATCCAGAGTTCTGATGGTCCAAGCTTCACTGCCATAACAGCGAGAATTTTATAGATTTTCATTCTTGTGTGTCTCTGCACTTTTGATGGTTTAAAAACTTGGTTGATAATTCTTAAAGCTTTATTATAGTTTTGTATTTTAAAGGATATATCACATTCCTCATTATAAGTTAGATTATATCCTAAGTATTTAAATGAATTAACTTGCTCTAATATTGAATTCTGAATACAATTTTACTTCTTACTGGGAATTTTCCTTGAAAGGCCTAACTTTAGATTTTGTTGTTGATATTTCCATGTTAAATCGTTGGGCTATTATATTAAGATGATGAGTGGAATATTGTAATCATCTTCATTATTGCCGAAAAGAGCCTGATCATCTTCATATAAGAGTGTGTCTAAAATTGTGTGTCTTGAGAGAGGAATATTACCATGAACTGCCAATCTCCAGTGTCTGATGATAGCATTAATGTATACATTAAATAGAAGTGGTGATAGAGGGCGTCCTTGTCTCACTCCGCAATTTATATGTTTCCAATCTGACAATTCTGTTCCTATTTGTACCGCTATGATGTTATTTTTATACAGATTAAAAATTGTTTGGATCAGTTGATTTGGTATTCCATCATCAGTTAAGATATCTAAAAGGTTTTGTCTGTCAACTCGATCAAATGCTTTGATAAAATCTATAAACGCTATATGTAGTTCTTTATTGAATTCTTTGTGCTTTTCGATAAGAAGTTTTAAGGTGAAATAACCATCGGGACAGGATCTTCCCTTACGAAATCCATTTTGTTCACCCCTAATAAGTTTTCATAGTGTTTTTGTAATTTAGAAGCTAGAATTTTTGTAAAAACTTTATATCCACTGTTGAGAAGGCTAATGCCTCGATAATTATTACAATCTTTGAGGTTACCTTTTTTAAAAATTGGTATGATAATGGCTAGATTACCAAGGCTAAATTTATTTATCGGTGCCAATGTAATATTGTATTTCTTGATTTTTTTTGAAATTTGTTATGTATTTCAGGATGATACATAATTTTCTTAAACTGTTTTCCTTTCTTTGAATCAGATTGCAGGATAGAGTATTCTTTCAAAAGAATTAATTGTAAGGACTGCAATAAAGTATACATAGGAAAAACAAAAAGAAATTTGGACACTCGCACTAAGGAACACTCCAGAAATATTAAAAATGGTGAAATTGAAAAATCAGCTATTGCAGCACATAGTTTATTGGAGAATCATAAAATGAAAAAGAAGCCCAACTTTAAAACATCTGGAAAAACCTTCAGAATTGACAATTTGGGAGAAGTTATATATACAGAAGAACAAATTTAGATCCATGAATTTCGAGATTCCTGATGAATGTGACCTCATCTCAAAGTTCATCAAATCAACACCAGATGGCAATGTTATTGATGGAGATTCCAACGAAAATCCGGTAGCCATAATGTCGGTTGAAAATGAGAGACATCCTTCTCTCGAAAACTAGTTCCCATGTTTGAAGAAACATAAAATATGAGGTAAGATGTTAAAAAATGACTCATTAATTTACGAATTAAGAACCTCATAATGTTATTTCCCATATTTAACTATGAAGAAGTGAAGACATTAGAAATGACCTAAATATATTTAAACTCTTAGATAGAATAAAATAATCTAGAAAAAAATGGAAGGAACATGTTCAAAGAATGGAAGATGATCGCATTCCCAAAATTATACTTAAATACAAACCAAAAGGAGCAGGAATGTTGGTAGACCGAAGAAGAGATGGATCCAACTTTTGAATGAGAATCTATGAGACCAGAACAAGCCACATGGGCTTAATCTGTGATTGTTGATGATGATGAAAAAAAAATGTTAAGAAGTTTAAGTCATTCTTTACTATTGTAGCGCCAAACTAACAATAGTGGATATTGCAAGTTATAACCTTATATTCAAACCCTCTTACTAATAATCCATATATAACTTTTATACAAGGTTTATACACATCTCAGTTGAAAATTCTTACTAATAAACACTGTATTAGCTGTTCAGTGTAGAAGAGGTGTACAACTTTACATGGGAATCGTTATACATGCCTCCACCCTTGTTTAAGGATTCTATAACTAGACAAAATGTCGGACATCAAGATCAACTGACTGTTTTCTTATGATTTTGATGAAAGTTTCCTTAAATTTAACCCAAAATGCAACACTTTAATGACTGTTTGATGGATGCACAGGGCATAAATAATATTAATAAAGCTCTGGGTAGGAAAATAAAGGCATCATAAAATGCCTTTCGTTACACTCATTCTCGATTAGGCCTAAAAATATTTAAAATTGAACATTGAATCACAAAAGGATATGTTCTACAATAATTGCTTTAGACAAGATTTAACCCTCTTAGTGCCGAGTGCCGAACCTGTCGGCTAGTTACGGTCAGCTGTTGGCTGCCAGCGATCCGCTAGACTAGCATACAGTGAATTGCCACGCCTTTTTGGCTGAAAATACACGGCTCTGAATATTTGCAAATAAATAAACAAGTATAACGAATTATAATTTAAATCTTATGGAATAGAGTGCCCATACATAACACCAATCGATTAATGAAAATATTGTCTTTAATTATTGTGAAGTACTGTTAATACATTTAACTAAACATGATATTTGTGCACGGTGAAATATTTTTTAATACTTTTAACTTAAAAAAGTTGTTTTAAAAATTGATATTACAACGGTAAAAAAAAATACTATAACGAAGTGCATTCATTCTATTACGAAATCACATAAAACATCGAATCTACATCGAATACGATTAGCAAAAAAAAAAAGAGAGAGAGGGGAGAGAGAGAGAAGGAAAAATATCTATGAGTTAATTAAATATAATAATTATTCTTATGGTACTCACCTAAACTTTCTGGAAAGAAGTCTTGTTGCTGAATAACTCAATCTTTATTTTTAGTAACTGTTAATTAACACTAATGTTTTCTAGACACTAAAATTAACACCCAACACTAATGAAAAAAGTATAAACCTATCACTAAATTTAGCCTAATGGAGAAACAAATATTACAATGGATTTTTAAGCCTTAATAATAAATCTCGCATTAATAATAAATAACCTTTCAATCTGAAATAAGGTATTGGAGAGGAATCAGAAGGAGGTGTATGTTTTGGTCCAGGCAATTCCATGAATGTGAAAGGAGGCTCAGGATAGGGTCAGGTTCGGTAGGAAATATTTCTCTGAAATTTTGAATATCATTTTCATCGCCATCGTCGTTATCACAGGTAACATTACCATTATCTTCATTTACCTGTATATCAATTGAACCGAGGAAGCTCCATTAGAAGCGTGTAAATGCCTTTTTTTTTTTTCATATGTGGTGATTCGGGGGTGTGTCTGGTACAGTTCCGTCACTACTATCAGAGCCTAAATCATCACTGTCACCCGCGGAAAATAATCCATCGGAATAAACTTCACATTCATCAAAATACTAAATTCAATTTTCGTCATCTACACCAGCTTTAAAAATTTCACTAGAACCGCTTGCCATTGCGACTTGATAATCTACACTTAACATCTGCAACTAACTGAAGGAGCTTGTTTTTAACTTGTAAAACTACCCTGGTGAAAGCCAAAACACCCTCATAAATATATTAAAGCAAGGTCGAAAGATTCCCCTAACATGCAAGTTGCATTCCTTTACTATAGGATGCCAAAAAATTAGTTAAACTATGCAAAATTTAGACGGCCGATCAAATCGTTTCTGGCAATTTAAATGCTGGAACTTTAAAGCCGGCCGTGACGGCTTTGGCATTTAAACCCCTAGCACACGCAGTCAGGCCTGGCTCTAAGAGGGTTAACCTGAATGTAGTTTAAATGCTTCATAATATTATTTTAAGAAAACTTCCTTGCATCTATTATACATAACACACACACCGATATAAAAATGTATTTTAGTATAGAGGTACTATTATTGCAAGAATCTACATGTTAACTTGGTAGTCTTGTGGTTAGAGCTTCTGACTGCCATGCGTGAGGTCGTAGGTTCGATTCCCGGTCGAACTATAGTGTTTTTTTTTTTTGCTTGAAATGATATTTTGTTGTCGGTAACATTTCCTACTATTTTGAACGTTTCCTAACGCATCTTAAAATACTGCATATAATTCATAAGTAATGGGCAAAGCTTTTATTAGTTTCCAAGAATTGGTCGAAATTCTTGACGTTAGATGGCAGCACATTATCTGTGAAACCAATTCTACGTTTTATTTGACATTGCGTAAAGGAAAATGTATATAAATTAAACACACTTATTTTTCCCGTACCTCCTCAATTAGGGAATCTCTTTTAATTCTTATCCATATTCATTTCTTACACAATAATCACTAGTTGATGTTGTTTTATTTCTGTTACAAACTGCGAGTAATATTGTTCTGACGTCATTATGATGACGAATATGTGACGTATTGTGTATAACTGCTGTTTTGTTATATAGCTCCGGCACAACGTTTATTAGTAAGGAAATTATACGTGATCTACATAAGGCTTATATATTGTATAACTAAACAACTGATGAAAGCCTGTATTAGAGATTTTTATTAGTAAGACCGAAAATGAACAATTTCACACATGGTTTGTTTGTAGACCCATGTTTACTGGAACTTTTTGCTTCTAACACCATATACTTTCAACCTGTATACAGTCACACATGCAACATATGAAAATAGAAATTTGAATGTGTGTCCTAATGTGATTGCTTAAATTAAATTTTAACACAGACACTAAGTCCTATACTGCATTTATTATTTAACTGTCAATAACGACAGAGGGAATCACGTTAATCCATTTACGTGCATCACTAATTAGATGACGCAGCATTTGACATAAATGTTCCCACTACTGCCGCTCCCTATCTCTACAGTTTAACAATTAAACTTAACCAAGCTAGTAAGCAGACTTATTTTAAAGCTAACAGATGTGACATCTCTTACTGTATAACATTCAAAACACTAAGAAATAGTTAAGTGTTTAATTTAAAGAGGTTGAATCTTGGAAAATATAAGGTAAAGTGATCCAACTAGTGCATCACAAGGTTAAGACTTCCACCTTTCCATACAATTAGCACAAGATGTCACCCACATTCCTAGTTCTACATAATGGTAACTATTACCCCCAGAGCGAATATCTGATACTCATTTCATTTAAAGGCTGAGCCAACACCAGGGTCATGATGCAGTCGGAAGGTTTAGGCTGTTTAAATACACTGCCTCCATCAGGATTCAAATCACTGAACTCCTGGCATCTACCATGTTGTATTAATGAACACCACATATCTGGCGAACTATAGCACTTAAAACATGAGACTTTCAGAGTTATGAAGGTAAAACTGAGTTCGAAAATATATGGTGAAATTAAATGTTTCTTACCTCTCCTCATATATATTTTCTAAGTTGAAAATTAGAGGAAAATTAAAGAACACACAAATAGAACCAACAAACAGATTAGTCATATTTGAAGAGAAAAATTATACGCTCAGACCGGAACTTGAACCTGGGACCCTTGGTTTTCTAGTCCAAGTGCTCTACCTTCTGAGCTACCTGAGCAAGTACTGATCTAAACGCAAATTTTTCTCTATATACGATGTAATTCCCGTCCACCAAATGCTATGAAGCCTTTGCTTCTATCTTTGCAAATGGCGGCTCCTTTATTAAGAAGACATATTTGGGAATTATACATTACATTATAAATGCCAGTACGGCTTTTTTCGATGTTTTTTATTATTAATTTCATACATCTCAATGTTATCCATCATTGAAATGTATGAAATTAATAATAAAAACATCGAAAAAAGCCATCATTGAGATGTATCCATCATTGAAATGTATGAAATTAATAATAAAAACATCGAAAAAAGCCATCATTGAGATGTATCCATCATTGAAATGTATGAAATTAATAATAAAAACATCGAAAAAAGCCGTACTGGCATTTATAATGTAATGTATAATCCCCAAATATGTCTTCTTAATAAAGGAGCCGCCATTAGCAAAGATAGAACCAAAGGCTTCAAAGCATTTGGTGGGCGGGAATTACAACGTATATAAAGAAAAATTTGCATTCAGATTGATACTTGCCCAGGTAGCTCAGATGGTAGAGCACTTGGACTAGAAAACCAAGGGTCCCGGGTTCAAGTCCCGGGCTGAGCATATAATTATTCTCTTCAAATATGATTTATCCATCATTGAGATGTATGAAATTAATAATAAAAACATTGAGACAGATTAGTGTCGTTTGACGTAGTTTCATTGTTTCCCAGCATCCCTAGAGAAACCACTCTTGAAATTTTGGAAAAATGGTTACATAAAAACAAATTAGAAAAATAATGTATAAAAGAATTTATAATTCTAACTAAATTGTGCATTGAACAAATGTTTTTTACATATAATGGAAAATTTTTCAAACAAAATTCTGGGCTTTCTATGGGAAATCCTCTATCACCCTTTTTGGCTAATTTTATTTAAGGGAAGTTTTGAGCAGAAAATAACAAGTGGACATCCTTTGATTTTCAAATTTTGGAGTAGATACATTGATAATGTAATTGCTATTGTGAATCACAAGAAAATAGAGGATGCTTTAAAGCTGTTGAACATTCAGAGTAGAACTATAAAATTTACCATGGAGACTGAAAATGAAAGACAAATCCCATTTTTAGATCTCAGTTTAAGAAGAAATGAAGAAAACAAGACAGAATTTGGAATTCATAAAAAGAACACACATATTGACAACTATATTAAAGCTTCAGTATTCAACCATTTTGCTCACAAACAGGCAGTATTCAATAGTTTGACACATAGATTGATAAATACACCTATGAGCAATGAAAACTATGAAAAAGAACACGTAATTAATGTTGCAATAGATAACGGTTATGAAGAAAATATGGTACACAAGAAAATAAATAAATTCAAAAGACAAAAATTAATAAATGAAAGCACACTTATAAAAGAAACAGAAAAAATAAATTCAAGAAATTCACTTACCATCCATTGAAACACTATAAATTTCAAAAAATTTTCAAAAAGTTTAATATAAGATTAGCACCAAAGAATGAATACAGCCTTAATAGGATAATAAAAACCAATAAAAATGAAAAAATTGAAAACGAAAACAAATCAGGAATTTATAAGATCAAATGCAGTGATTGTGACAAAATTTATATTGGAAAAACGAAAAGAAATTTCAAAACAAGGGTGAAAGAACACCTTAGAAACATCAAAAATGGAGAAGTGGAAAAGTCAGCAGTATCTGCTCATGCTTGGTCTGAAAAACATTTTATTGAATCAAAAGCCAGTCTAATTAAACAAATATACAAACAAAAGGAACTCAAGGTTTGGGAAAAGATCTACATTCAGAAAAACAAAATAAAACTTATGAACTTCGAAATTCCAGCAAATTTTGACCTTATCCAGAGGTTCATCGGTCCACCAACAGAGGGAAGAAGAAGAGTTTTTTTCCGATCGACATAACACCAGTCGCCAACAAAGTTCTGATGATGAGACAGTTATAGTCTTGAAATAGCGATCAACTTAGAAAATATATATATGAGGAGAGTTAAGAAACATTTAATTTCACCAAAAATTAAACCTCATAGAGATTAATTCCTATAAAAGTTAAATCTAAATTATATCCCTCAACAGTGTTTTCTAGTGTAAGGAGAGAAATACACAGTGGTGTGTTACAAAGTTACAGTTAGGAAATGCTGCAAACAAAGAAACCAAAGTAATGCTACTTTATTTACTGGTGTATAAGCAAACTTTATAACTTTGAAACTTAATTTTAAAAATGGATGCAACTCACGTAACAAAGGTAAAGACTATCATCATCATTACACTCCCTTTTAACTTCCAATATCTTCATAGGCAGTTAATTGTAAAATCAAATTGACATGTGACCCTCATGTTTATCTAGCATGTGTGAAGTGGGCAGGAATAAAGACCAAGTTTTGAAATGCATGCAAGGAAACTCACATAATATCATTACCATTTCAACAGAAATGATTCACATACATGCAAAGTAGTCATCCAGTGTTAACACAAAACATTTGAAGATCATGTTTCATGAAACACAAATTTGTAATAAAGAGGACGAGTGCATCTTATAGACTGGAAAATACTGTAAGTGGTTTTTCAACAGAACCACTTTAAATAATTCATTCAGATTAATTAAGTAGCATAACCACACATCAAAATAATAGACGGTCTAATATTGCAAAAGAAAATATAAACCAAATCCTTACCTTTGTTATAGTTTTCACAATTGGTACTAATTCTTCTGTGATTGGTACCTCTTGTTTAATATCATCAGTTTCCTCTTTTATAGCATATGCTGCGACCTGTGAACAAAGTTAAATATCAAACGTTACAACAATAGTTACAGGGTGTCTGTAGACTGAGTATCTTGAGAAACATAAACCAGAGCCATAAATTGATACACAGGCATCACAACATAATGTGATTTTCTTCATGCCACAAAGTATTCTTAATAAATTCTTGACATTATCTCCTGGCATTGGCAGAACTGTAACACACTCCTGGGTGTTCCTTCCTGGGCAGAGGTCAGTTAATTAGATCCTTAAAATTCATCGGAGAACATTTTGTTTAAACAACTCACCTCATAGGATTCATGCTTCCATGATACCGCGGTTTCAAACACAGTCGTGTTCATCCTCAGCCATAACTCCGACTGATGAAATTCTTCGGCCGTCAACTGTTCTATTGTCGCCATCTTCAGTGCTGCCATCTATGGTTGAATTTATGAACTTCAAAATCAAAGTAATTTCATTACGGATATATTTTTACAGACTTAAATATTATTTACACTCAAAGACTTCAACATGTTCATAATTCTTGCGCACGTTTTATTTGTGGTATTTGCAAATTTGACCACGTTACACCGTCCCTGGAACAATTATCGTGACTTCATCTAAGAGATCGTAGAACTGTCCATTCCCTACCCCTTCTCTATAAAATACTTCACACATCATCACCTAATTATTTATCACGCCGCTTCATCAGACTATCCGATACACATAATCTTGACACTCGATCCCATCAGCATATTGTCCTTTATATCCCTCCTCATCACACTGTATATATTCATTATCTTTTTACGGTCTCACTTACCAAACATGGAATTCCCTTCTGCCCTATGTCAGAGACTGTCAAACTATAATACCCTTAAAAAACAAACTAAAAAAATATTTAATAACAAACTAACTTATACACCTCACTGATAGTATTCTTTTAACAATTAATAAATTTAATTATCCATGAGAATAATATTTAAGATTAACAAATATTTTCTTTGTTCTGTTTTAAATATTGTTAATCGTAAAATTAGTTTTCTATATCTCATTTTTCTTTGTTTTTATATACATTAGACAGGGACAATTTAATATGTCTTGCTTGTATACATTTTATTATTTGTTTTAGTCTTAATTTTAACTAACATTAACTGGTTGTATTATAGATTGTAATATAATAGATATTATCTTTTTGATCAAATTTTTATTTAGTATTTCATATTAGAGTTAGTTGAGATTGTTAAATTCTGATGTAATATATGTTTGTCCTGGTGAGTGGAAGAGAAGGCCATATGGCCTTAACTCCACCAGGCTAAATAAATCTAATCTAATCTAATTTATTTATTGGTGCCAAAAAAAGTTGTATTTGTCAATTTTTTTTAAAATGTTCTATGCATTTCAGGATGGTAAGTAATTTTCTTGTATATTTTCTTTTCTTAGCAATTTTGTAGAGTAGTATATTCATTAAGTCTTTTTAAGATGTTATAAACTATAGCACATTCTCGTCATATTAAAAACTACTGGCACTATCGAACCGATAGAGGGGATATGAACCTTTAGGTTCAAGGCCATGCAGGCATAAGCTCTCAATACATCCCTATCCTGACCTATGTTTTCCAACTTCCATGGATTTCCTGACCCAAGAACCCAATGGTTGATTATTTCACCTCTGGAAAATTGTACACTAGTGGAACCCATGCCTACATTTCTTGATGGTTGTACATTTAGGGCGAAAGACTGTCACTGTTTCGACCAAGGTACAGGCTTATTGGCTTCGACCTTTTCAGCATAAGTAAACTTATGGCAGCAAAGCCACTGCCAGTATAGACATTTTCATGAGACAGCTGGGGTAAATGCTGTGTTCATCGCACATTCCCAAGTGTTAATTAAGTTATATAAACAGGTACCAAAACCAATGATTGCAATGAAAAAAAAAACATCTTACTTTTGATGGCCTATATTTTCCACAGAAAGTGAACTTACCAAATTATGAGTTATCTGTTCTTCAATATCAATGTTTTTAATTTCATTTTTCACAGCATCAGATGTGGCCTGCAAACAGACAAACTATATACATAACAAATGGTACATCTGCACCATTCTTGTTATCTTAGATATTCCTCTGTCAGCAGAGAAAGTTTGGAGGCCTGAACAATTTCTCCTTTAAATTTGCAGTGGAACTCAAACAGATTGTCATAGTGCTGGAAAGGGCACAAACAAGGCTTATGAACCTGTCCACATATGTTGTTCCTATTTTGTTTGTGGAAGTGGGTAATAACAACAGTGGGTCTTCATATTTTGAGGCGTTCCTGCTATGTTTACAAATAAGGAGCACACCGACATTATTCTACTCTATGGTGAAACATGATAAAATGCTACTGAGAAGTACCCAGATCATCCATTATCTTCTGCCCTTGTTTTAGAAATGAAATGTGAACTGACAGAACTTTCAGCAAGACAAGACCTGTGCATCAGAACGAGGAAAATGTACAAAATGTCTTCTGATATATTCGAGACAATCCCACACATGGTACTTAATACACAAATTTTTATTAATATTTTTATCATGTCTATTATTATTACTACCGACTAAGTCACTGGCACTGTCATAGGTTCATGGCCATGGGGAACAAACATTCCTTACATCCTCATCCTGAGCTAATGTTTTTCAATCATACCATTATAATTTTCCTCCCTCCATTCTGAGCCCACCTACAGGGAGATTTCATCCTTGTTTTCCTTCAAGAGGATTGATATGTCCTATTTCCCACTCATGCCACATGATCTGTCTACCGCAGTCTACAAAACTTTAACTGTTCTTATTACATCTGTTTTCCCATACACATTGTGTAACTCACTGTTAGTATCAATACTAGTACAATTCATATCAAATTCCATTGAGGTAAAGTCATATGATGAAAGTTAGAAATTAAATTGTACCTGTTAGTAGGTGCCGTCGTCCTCAATTTGTTAATATATTGTATATAAAATTAACTGGAGCGCTTTCAGAAGTTACCTTCCATCTTCTGCAGGTTGAGTTTCTGTTACTTGTTGTTGTTGTTTACGGTGATGTATACTCCAACTGTTTGTAGCAGCAACTGACTTGTTTTTGAATTATAAAGGAAACAAACAACACCTCACTTCTCAATGAGAACGCACCCCAGTCAAACCCATTATACGAGATGTCAAAAACAAGTCAGTCTGCTACAAACAGTTGGAGTATACATCACCGTACACAACAACAAGTAACGGAAACTCAACCTGCAGAAGATGCGCTCTAGTTAATTTTATATACAATACATTAATAAAGTTGAGGACGACGGCACCTACCAACAGTTACAATTTAATTTTTAACTTTCATCACTGTTAGTAGCCATACTTTTAATATCATGTTTCAACACCGTTCAGGTTAAGGTTATTTCAATTTTAAAATTTGTTGTTATGAGCCCAAACTGGATTTATTAGGCTTAAAGGACCTTCGGGACTTGGAAAAACTGGTAGCGTTTATCTAGCCTAGCGTTAGTATGAGGATGTACAGTTTACATGTTTTGAATTAAACAAAGGAAGTCTTATTTTAAACTATTTTATTACTAACGTATAAATAATTATAAATCCTTAGTAGTCTAGCCCTAATCTAATCTAAGCCTATATTAAAACTACAGTACTTTCTTGGGGGGGGGGGTTTGAGAAGGGAGTTGTGGAATTTTTAAATCTAACCAAATCTACATGATTAAAAATGTTATATCCCTTTTCTAAAATATAGTTTCAAAAATATTATATGGTACTTGATTTGAAATCCAAAAGAAATGGACTACATTATTAAGAAAAATGGTCAGTGACTTACCCTCCAGCAGTTTACACACACAGACAGACGCGAGACCCTCACTTCTCAAGTGTTATATACTAAAGATGACCTCGAATTACCTATAACTGTACCACTAACATTCCAAGGAACTAAATGTAGGGATGTTTACAGTTAGCTTCAATCAAGACTTTGATCTGAACTATACTCTATCTCAACAGACTTTGAATGTCTAAAGTCCATCTCAAACGACTTTGCTCGAATAATTAAAATAATCTATAAAACAATAAAAAATCTATATAAAGAACTATGTATTTATCACATATTCCCCCCTTCTCAATCCCAAGAAAGGGTCTTTTAAGGCCCTTTTTGGGGCCGCTGAAGTTGTGTACATAGACTACGCACAAGCTTTTTAATTGATCTGGATTTTGTTTACATTGATACTACAGATTTGCTCTATCTCCTGTTCCTAAAGCTACTTAACTCTTTCTAACATATGATTCACAAACAGTAATTTTAACAGGAACAATTTTTTTTATATAGTCATGAAAATTAGTGTGTTCAAGTTAATCCATTTTCTCTTTACAATTAACCGTAGTTCCCTTCCTCTATATGGGACATAGACGTTTTCATACTTTATCAACCACATTTATCTGGTTTTCAAATTACATCTGGAAAATGGATTAGCCTGTCACTCCGAACCTGAAACAAGAAAACATATATAAAACACAATTTATCTACTCTTCTTCCTTTTCAACTGTTCCATAGTTCTGTTTTCTTCAATGCTGTTTCTTTTCCACACTGTTATTCTGAAAAAAAAAAGAAAAATCTAAAACTTTAATTAGAGCTTATCACTTTCTTCACAACACTCGACTTTTCCACTAGCCGCGTTCATCGAGAAACTTGAGCACTTAGTTCTTGTTTGGCGCCGCGCATGTCCGCGCTCATGTTGATCTCTTACAGCATCCCTGGTTGAATCCGATGCCTGGCCCACGTTCGGTGATGGTATCTTCCTTCAGTCGGGAGAGAGCCATGCCGGATACTGGGTCTGTCCTTTGAGGTTCTCGAGACCAGCAATTTCTTTTAGGAGCCATGGATTATCCGGAGGATAGGTTTAATGGGATTTCTGTGTTTTTATCCAATTTTCTTACTGTATAATACTGGTTGGGAATTATTATATGATCCACGGACGATCAGAGGTTCGGTTTGATATGGTTAAGGTATTTGCTTGGTCTCTCATGTCGCACCGTATTGACTGGTGGACATTTCCCATGTTGAATGACTATCCCTGATGTAGTAAGTCGTACCCGCATAGACCCTGTCTTCCTCCTTTTTTGTTTTTGGTATCAGCTAATCTATGTTTCGTGGTGTGGGGGATGTCCTAGGTGACTCAACATCCTTCGTCGTTTCTAGTTAGCCCAGTCGTGCTCGTAGTGTCAGATCGTGTGCGTAGTCGTTCTTCTTGTGCTGAGGGTTTTTTTCTTGTTTACCGTTATTTTTGTTTAGTTTTGCTGTTTTTTTTCTCTTTTTTTGATTTTTATTTGTTTAAAACTATGGGTTTGCACTACCTTTTTCTTAATAAATTCCATATGGACTTTTAGAAATGAATCAATAGTACCTTCTGGGGTCTCAAAACCAAATCCTAGTTTCTTACTAAGAATAGTATCCCTCTTAACTAAACCCCGAATCTTGAGCAACCATGTACATCTTTACTTTTATAATTTTCCTACGTTCAGTTCCTCTAAATTTACTTTTAGTTAGTCATATCTCAATGGTGCAACCAGCAAAATTGTATTTTGCATTAAACTTTAACTGCCAACCTCGTTCCTATACAAATGTTATCCCTGTTTTATCTTTTGGCGTTGCTAGATTTTACACTGGAAACCGAAAAGAGTGCTCTTATGCCTATCAATTTGCATAGCCTTCATCAACAAATATCAGTTCCTAAATCATCTTTTATCTTCCCTAAAACTTCAATTTGACAGTACTTCAGGTGTATATATACACATAATTTCCATAATTAGATCGGTCGATATTTTGCTGTATTTAGCAGCCCTAAATTTTGCCTAATTCTAAGGGTTTTATCTAGTCCCTTTCTCTATAATAGAGTCCTAGGTTCGACTGGGTGCGCTCGTCTTCACATCAGTCGGAAAGACATATACTGCACTTATTTAACATGTAAATGCTACTTGACCAAAGCCGAATTAGTCCTTACAAACACCAATTAATACTCGTATCCTGAATTTCTGTCATCGTCTCCTTAGGGTCCTGAGTTTGAGAGCATTCTTTCCTTTCTCCACTTCTGAAATAACTGCCTCTATGTTCTTAACTCTCCCTTTCCTAGTCTTAATTTTCTTTAATTGAGATATGATTTTTAAGTTACTTGTGTCTGGACAGGGATTCAGGTTTTCATTATTCATTGTGTCTAATTTTCCCGGACTATCTGATCTTACTGCTAATATATCAATCCACTTAGTTTAACCTCTGAATCCTTACTGATTCAATTTTAGAAGTCACCGCGATGTTACGTAACCTGAGTCCTTGTCCTCATTCTCCCTTCTGCTGCCATAACTTCGGATACGGCGTACTTTACACTCTCTTACCTCACCTAACTGTTGGTTTGATTGGCAAATTCTCATAGCTGATTTGTTGAACTTTTATACATTTATTTTACGTTTTGTATACTTTATTCCTTGATTGTTTCTTATCTACATGTATTTAAACTGCTTTTTCTACTTCTTACTCCCGGGGTTTCCTTGATTTCCCATTACATACATATCATCATTTATTGGGGTTCGATTTTTCCCTTCTTACTCTGAGATATTTACCCACGTCCTACTCCAAGGTTCTCTCCTTACTTCTTCTTTCACTCGGAACTACTCCTATCTGTTCTGCTTGTATCCTAGGATTCTATTTACTTTAGGCTGCTTATGCGCTTAACCTTATCTACACCACCATATGTGTTTAACCTCTCGCTTTATGTCGTCCTCTTCCTTTTTCCATCCTAGGTCAATCTGTCCCTCTTGGCTCTACCTGTCGATGGCACAATCGTATGTATGTGCGTTTCCCAATTTTCCTTCTGTTCCCTCTAGTGCACTAGTGTTTCCGGTGTTATTTTGCTAGTATTGTTATTTATCCGTTAGGACCATATTCTATCTGTGCGACGTCTTTACTTCGCGGTATTTCTTTCCGCTTCTCACCGCCGGCGGATTTCCTGGCATCATTCTCGACTCTGGATAGACCCCTGCTATCTCTTTTCGTGCTTTCCTGATTTCTTGTATATAAAGCCGGATGAGCCAGTGAAGTCGTCGCGCTGCGACCTTGCAGACAAGGAGATGTTCCATCCTTATCGACAGTGGCACGAGTTCTTCCCGACCCACCCTCTAATGTTGAGTGAGCTAGCGAGGTTGTCGCGCTGCGACCTTGAAGACAAGGAATGGGCTCACTTCCGGAGATCCACCCTGGTCGACAGTGGCACGAGTTCCTCCTAACCCACTCTCCCTAATTCTGCTGCTGCAAAATGTCCCTAACGCACTCCCGCTCGAGCCAGCGAAGTTTTCGCGCTGCGACCTTGTGGTCGAGGAATGCGCTCACTTTTAGTCTTGGTGGCCCGGATCTCTCCCAGCTGCGTCCTCAAGATTTAGGGCGAGTTGGTTCCATTTTTCTCCCACAGTGGCACGAATCCTTCCTAACTCGTTCTCTGAGATCTCGATCTCAACGTTAATCTTAGGGAGAGCCTTCTTGAGCTCATGGACGCCGCCTCATCGGAAAAGTGGATTTTATCCTAATCTTTTTGATGGGGTTCCTCTATTGCCCTCATCACTCCCTAAACCCGGGTATCACTAATGTTTATTACCTCGAGAATCCGTGTTCTCGTTTAATATTCGTTCTCCGATGCCTAACTCTCTATCTGCTGTTGTTCCATGGTCCTAAACGTCAGTGCCAAGTCGGCAAGATGCTATTGCCAGTGCCCCGAGGAGGTCTGTGACTCCAGATCCTTTTATTACGGGGGTGTCCCACCTTCCAACTGTTCACTCCCTAGCTCCTCACTTTTTCTCTGTCTCTCTCGCCTGTGCACTGTTTTTCTCCTAAGGGTCGCTGTTCGCATCCCTACCCAGTGGCTCTAGCGTAGGCCAGGCCTCCTCGAAGTAGTATGCCTCCCTTGCTTCCTATCCTGATTCTCAGTTCCCTTATCTTCATGCTACCACCCCAACCCCCCGCTCTAGGGTCGCTGCTCGCATCCCTACCCAGTGGTTCTAGCGTAGGCCAGGCACTCCTCGAAGTAGTATGCCTTCCCTTGCTTCCTATCCTGATTCTCAGTTCCCTTATCTTCATCTAACCGTCTTTCTTCGGGGTTGACCCCCTCCTAAGGGTCGCTGCTTCGCATCCCTACCCAGTGGTTCATCTAGCGTAGGCCCAGGCCTCCTCGAAGTAGTATGCCTCCCTTGCTTCCTATTCCTTATTCTCAGTTCCCTTATCTTCATGCTACCACCCCCTCCTAAGGGTCGCTGTTCGCATCCCTACCCAGTGGCTCTAGCGTAGTCCAGGCCCTCCTCGAAAGTAGTATGCCTCCCTGGCTTCCTATCCTGATTCTCAGTTTTCCCTTATCTTCATGCCTAAACAACCCCCCTCCTAAGGGTCGCTGTTCGCATCCCTACCCAGTGGGCTCTCGCGTAGGCCATGCCCTTCCTCGAAGTAGTATGCCTCCCTTGCTTCCTATCCTGATTCTCAAAAAAGTTTTTTTGTTCCCTTAAGCTTCCAGGCTACCACCCCCCCTCCTAATGGTCGCTGTTCGCATCCTAACCCAGTGGTTTCTAGCAGTAGGCCAGGCCCTCCTCCGAAGTAGTAGTGCCTCTCCGCTGCTTCCTATCTTGAATTTCTCAGTTTCCCTTCTCTTCATGGCTATACCCCAAACCCCCCTCCTAAGGGTCGCTGTTCGCCATCCCTCTACCCGTGTTCTTCTAATGCGTATGCCAGGCCCTCCTCGAAGTAGTATGCCTCCCTTGCTTCCTATCCTGATTCTCCGTTCCCTTATCTTCATGCTACCACCCCCCCTCCTAAGGGTCGCTGTTTCGCATCCCTACCCAGTGGCTCCTAGCGTAGGGCCAGGCCTCCCTGAAATAGTATGCCTCCCTTGCTTCCTATCCTGATTCTCAGTTCCCTTATCTCATGCTACCCCCCTCCTAAGGGTCGCTGGGTTCGCATCCCCTACCCAGTGGCTCTAGCGTAGGCCATGCCTCCTCGAAAGTAGTATGCCCTCCCTTTCTTCCTATCCTGATTCTCCGTTCCCTTATCTTCATGCTACCCACCCTAACCCCCTCCTAAGGTCGCTGTTTCGCATCCCTACCCATTGCCTTCTAGCGTAGGCCCAGGCCCTCCTCGAAGTAGTATGCCCTCCCTTGCTTCCTATCCTGATTCTCAGTTCCCTTATCTTCAATGTTACCCCCCCTCCTAAGGGTCTCTGTTCGCATCCCTACCCTACCAGTTGGTTCTATCTAGCGTAGGCCCGGCCTCCTCGGAAGTAGTATGCCTCCTTCCTTCCCTAACCTGAGTCTCAGTTCACTTATCTTCATGTTACCACCCACCCACCCACCCCCCTCCTAAGGTCGCTGTGCGCATCCCCTACTCACTAGTGGTTCTAGCGTAGGCCAGGCCTCCCTCGAAGTAGTATGCCTCCCTTCCTTCCCTACCTGATTCTCAGTTCCCTTATCTTCATGCTACCCCCCCCTCCCTAAGGGTCGCTGTTCGCATCCTCTACCCAGTGGCTCTAGCGTAGGCCAGGCCTCCTCGAAAGTAGTATGCCTCCCTTGCTTCCTATCCTATTTCTCAGTTCCCTTATCTTCATGCTAACCCCCCCTCCTAAGGGTCGCTGTTTCGCATCCCTACCCAGTGGCTCTAGCGTAGGGCAGGCCTCCTCTAAGTAGTATGCCTCTCTTAGCTTCCTAATCCTGATTCTCAGTTCCCTTATCTCATGCTACTACCCCTTCTGTGCTTCATCTACCCCCCTCCTGAAGGGTCCGCTGCTCTCATCCCTACCCCAGTGGCTCTAGAATAGGCCAGGCCTCCTCGAAGGTAGGTATGCCTCCCTTGCTTCCTATCCTGATTCTTCTCATTCCCATTATCTTCATGCTACCTACCCCTCCAAGGGTCGCTGCTCGCATCCCAACCCAGTGGCTCTAGCGTAGGCCAGGCCTCCTCGAAGTAGATATGCCTCCCTTGCTTCTATCACGATTCTCAGTTCCTTATTTTCATGTATCCCCCCTCCTAAGGGTCGCTGCTCGCCATCGCTACCCAGTGGCTCTAGCCTAGGCCAGGCCTCCTCGAAGTAGTATGCCTCCCTTGCTTCCTATCATGATTCTCAGTTCCCTTATCTTCATGCTACCCCCCTCCTAAGGGTCGCTGCTCGCATCCCTACCCAGTGGCTCTAGCGTAGGCCAGGCCTCCTCGAAGTAGTATGCCTCCCTTGCTTCCTATCCTGATTCTCAGTTCCCTTATCTTCATGCTACCCCCCTCCTAAGGGTCGCTGTTCGCATCCCTACCCAGTGGCTCTAGCGTAGGCCAGGCCTCCTCGAAGTAGTATGCCTCCCTTGCTTCCTATCCTGATTCTCAGTTCCCTTATCTTCATGCTACCCCCCTCCTAAGGGTCGCAGTTCGCATCCCTACCCAGTGGTTCTAGCGTAGGCCAGGCCTCCTCGAAGTAGTATGCCTCCCTTGCTTCCTATCCTGATTCTCAGTTTCCCTTATCTTCCTGCTACCCCCCTCCTAAGGGTCGCTGTTCGCATCCCTACCCAGTGGCTCTAGCGTAGGCCAGGCCTCCTCGAAGTAGTATGCCTCCCTTGCTTCCTATCCTGATTCTCAGTTCCCTTATCTTCATGCTACCCCCCCTAAGGGACGCTGTTCGCATCCCTACCCAGTGGCTCTAGCGTAGGCCAGGCCTCCTCGAAGTAGTATGCCTCCCTTGCTGCCTATCCTGATTCTCAGTTCCCTTATCTTCATGCTACCCCCCTCACTAAGGGTCGCTGTTTCGCATCCCTACGAGTGGTTCTAGCGTAGGCCAAGGCCTCCTCGAAGTAGTATGCATCCCTTGCTTCCTATCCTGATTCTCAGTTCCCTTATCTTCATGCTACCCCCCTCCTAAGGGTCGCTACTCGCATCCCTACCCAGTGGCTCTAGCGTAGGCCAGGCCTCCTCGAAGTAGTATGCCTCCCTTGCTTCCTATCCTGATTCTCAGTTCCCTTATCTCATTCTACCACCCCCCTCCTAGGGTCGCTACTCTCTACTTAGCATCCCTACCCAGGTGGCTCTAGCGTAGGCCAGGCCTCCTCGAAAGTAGTATGCCTCCCTTGCTTCCTATCTTGATTCTCAGTTCCCTTATCTTCATGCTACCCCCCTCCTAAGGGTCGCTACTCGCATCCCTACCCAGTGGCTCTAGCGTAGGCCAGGCCTCCTCGAAGTAGTATGCCTCCCTTGCTTCCTATCCTGATTCTCAGTTCCCTTATCTTCATGCTACCCCCCTCCTAAGGGTCGCTGCTCGCATCCCTACCCAGTGGCTCTAGCGTAGGCCAGGCCTCCTCGAAGTAGTATGCCTCCCTTGCTTCCTATCATGATTCTCAGTTCCCTTATCTTCATGCTACCCCCCTCCTAAGGGTCGCTGTTCGCATCCCTACCCAGTGGCTCTAGCGTAGGCCAGGCCTCCTCGAAGTAGTATGCCTCCCTTGCTTCCTATCCTGATTCTCAGTTCCCTTATCTTCATGCTACCCCCCTCCTAAGGGTCGCTGCTCGCATCCCTACCCAGTGGCTCTAGCGTAGGCCAGGCCTCCTCGAAGTAGTATGCCTCCCTTGCTTCCTATCATGATTCTCAGTTCCCTTATCTTCCTGCTACCCCCTCCTAAGGGTCGCTGTTCGCATCCCTACCCAGTGGCTCTAGCGTAGGCCAGGCCTCCTCGAAGTAGTATGCCTCCCTTGCTTCCTATCCTGATTCTCAGTTCCCTTATCTTCATGCTACCCCCCTCCTAAGGGTCGCTGCTCGCATCCCTACCCAGTGGCTCTAGCATAGGCCAGGCCTCCTCGAAGTAGTATGCCTCCCTTGCTTCCTATCATGATTCTCAGTTCCCTTATCTTCATGCTACCCCCCTCCTAAGGGTCGCTGTTCGCATCCCTACCCAGTGGCTCTAGCGTAGGCCAGGCCTCCTCGAAGTAGTATGCCTCCCTTGCTTCCTATCCTGATTCTCAGTTCCCTTATCTTCATGCTACCCCCCTCCTTAAGGGTCGCTGCTCGCATCCCTACCCAGTGGCTCTAGCGTAGGCCAGGCCTCCTCGAAGTAGTATGCCTCCCTTGCTGCCTATCCTGATTCTGTTACTCTTCTAACTTCTTTTGGGTTTCTGTGCGATTTCCCTAGCATCGCTTAGCCAAGATTGACCTAGGTTACAGTCTATTCGCTCGTTTTAGCTGAATATGGTTCCGAGTGAGTGTGGGCCCAAGTCTGGCGAGCCTTAAGGCGATCTAGTGGTCATTTACTATTTAAATAAGTTTCAAATCCCATGTGTGTGTGTCTATTCTCAACTGGTCACTAGTCCCACTGATATGCTATCAAGGTGTACAAGAGGGAGAGATCCCGGCCGCAGATTCTTTCTCTGTTTCCTCCTGTATGCACCTCAGTCAAGTGTCATGATCAGCCGAGTATAATAATTGTTGTGTAACTTCCATTAGAAATATATTCAGTGTAGCCCTTGAAATCCCAAATTTATATGATAATACTCTCCACTAGATCGATTAAGACACCCAACTATCGGTGAAGTATCCTAACCTCCATCTTCTAAATTGCTATGGGAATAAATTAATTTGATTTCGATCATTTCTGCATGTTTGTCACTCGATAATTCTGGGGAAATCTTTCAACGCTTGTCCTATTCTTCATTGCGTTTCAAATAGTTTATAAATTTTCCTAAGTTCCCATGCCCCTCTTCCGTTCTCTTTGTAATACATTTTTTTTTTTAAACCAAGTTGGATAATGCACATCCTCCCTTCTTAATCTGAACTGTTGTCACTCCTTATTTCTTGCAATGTTAAAATAATTTCTACCCTCCGTGTTGGCATAACTGCTGGTTAATTGAACCTATCATTTGTCTTCCGCTATAGGCTTAACATATTACGTGCCTCTATCTGGACTGCTTCCACGTTATCTTCTCGCGAACTAGCCTACTACTTATCCCGGAACCCATTCACTCTTAAATGAGTCCTAATTGCTGAAATTGAGATTGTGGTTTTCCGTTATTTTTCATTTTATTCATAAGCATAAGTCTTATTTCTGGTAGTTCGCTCTTATTTCATCATTATTATTATTATTATTATTATTGTGGTTTATTAATTCACCATGAATTATTATTATTATTATATTTATTATTATTATTATTATTATTTATAAGTTTACTGTGTTTTATTATCATTATACATTATTAATACTGGTAATTGTTTTTTTATTATTATTATTATGATCGTTAAGGTTTATTGTTATTACTGATGTCTGTTATCCTTTTTTATTATTATTAACCTAGTTATTGTCATTATTATTATTATTATTATTATTATTATTATTATTATTATTATTATTATTATTATTATTATTAGCAGTATTATTAGTATTATTGTTAGTATTATTATTATTTCCTTTTCTGGTGGTTTATTATTATTATATTTTTTATTAAGTTTTAGGATCTTCACTAATATTAATAGTTTTATCTTCCTGTTTACATCCTATTAATCTCACGTGGATATCATAACTAGTCTCTAGCATCCTATCCTTATCCAGCTTGAGGGTATTCGCCGATGTTTGTTTGTCTGTCCCTTCACGTTTGTTTACTTCTTTTACTTCTGGTATTATTAGTAGTATTATTATTATTATATTCAACTACGATATAAGGATTACTGCTAGTCTATCTGGTATCTCAGTATTACGATCATTTAGACTCTTTCTTCTTAATAATATCCGCCATCCTTTAATCTAATGATTTCTCCTATTATTAATTATTATTTTTACTATAACGTTTTATGCTTATCATTATGTTATTGCAATTAGTTTTTATTTCTTACTAGTATTATTATTATTATTATTACTATTGTTTATTAATTTTCCTGTGAATTATTATTATTATGCAGTATGACTTAACTTTTATTGTTATTACTGATGTTTGGTATCATTGTTTATTTTCATTAATATAGTTATTAAGGTTATTATTATTATTATTATTATGATTATTATTATTATGATTATGATTATTATTAAAATACTATACCAGGATTACTGCTAGTCCTATCTGGTATCTCAGTGTTACGATTTTTTGCCCTTGTCCTTCAGTATTTATCCGCAATCCTTCAATCTGATTGTTCCTCATATAATTAATCATCATCATCATGAACAAATTGGTCCTTCAATCTGAGTGTTTCTCATATAATTAATTATTACTTTAAGTATCGATATAACATCTTATGTTAATCATTATGTTAGTGCAATTAGTTTTTATTTATTACTAGTTTTATTATTATTATCATCATTATTATTGTTATTGTTTATTAATTGTCTGTGGATTATTATTATTATTATTAATATTATTGTTTATTAATTTTCCTGTGAATTATTATTATTATGCAGTATGACTTAACTTTTATTGTTATTACTGATGTTTGGTATCATTGTTTATTTTCATTAATATAGTTATTAAGGTTATTATTATTATTATTATTATTATTATTATTATGATTATTATTAAAATACTATACCAGGATTACTGCTAGTCCTATCTGGTATCTCAGTGTTACGATTTTTGCCCTTTTCCTTCAATATTTATCCGCAATCCTTCAATCTGATGTGTTCCTCATATAATTAATCATCATCATCATGAACAAATTGGTCCTTCAATCTGAGTGTTTCTCATATAATTAATTATTACTTTAAGTATCGATATAACATCTTATGTTAATCATTATGTTAGTGCAATTAGTTTTTTTTATTACTAGTTTTATTATTATTATCATCATTATTATTGTTATTGTTTATTAATTGTCTGTGGATTATTATTATTATTATTATTATTATTATTATTATTATTATTATTATTATTATTATTATTATTATTATTATTATTATTATTAATATTATTGTTTATTAATTTTCCTGTGAATTATTATTATTATGCAGTATGACTTAACTTTTATTGTTATTACTGATGTTTGGTATCATTGTTTATTTTCATTAATATAGTTATTAAGGTTATTATTATTATTATGATTATTATTATTATGATTATTATTAAAATACTATACCAGGATTACTGCTAGTCCTATCTGGTATCTCAGTGTTACGATTTTTTGCCCTTGTCCCTTCAATATTTATCCGCAATCCTTCAATCTGATTGTTCCTCATATAATTAATCATCATCATCATGAACAAATTGGTCCTTCAATCTGAGTGTTTCTCACATAATTAATTATTACTTTAAGTATCGATATAACATCTTATGTTAATCATTATGTTAGTGCAATTAGTTTTTATTTATTACTAGTTTTATTATTATTATCATCATTATTATTATTATTGTTTATTAATTGTCTGTGGATTATTATTGTTATTGTTATTATTATTATTAATATTATTGTTTATTAATTTTCTGTGAATTATTATTATGATTATTACTATTTTTTTATTATCATTATTTTCATTATTAGGTCGATTAGTTATCATGTTTTACTTTTATAGCTCAGATTGCCCGTTGATTATTCACTGAGTCTCGGTCATCCTCTTTTACCTCATGACCTGTCTTCGTAATCTGATGCTCCTTTATACCTGCCAAACTGCCTTATTATTAATCACTTAGTTATTAATATTATTTAATTTAGTTTGTTAAGATTACTCGTAGTTGGTCCATATTTGCTTGTGCTCTCATAATCTTTGGGTTTAATTTATTGTAGTGATTAAGATTATCTACTCGCTTCCTAAGTTAGTTCCATTTACATTTCCCGTTAGTTCATTTACTTACCAAAGTTTTACTTTTAAATTAGTTAATTTAAATTCACAGATTTTTAGCTTATTTTAGTAAGGTTATTATTTATTATCCTAATGATATCATTGTTTATTGGTTATTTATTATTATTAAAGCATCCGTTGATTGAGTTCTAACTTCCCACATGTTCTCATTCCTCAAATATTTCCTTCCTCCGGAATATATAATGAAAGTTTTTTTTTATTTATGACGATCGAGCGTTTACGGATTAAGTTAAACCACTAAGTCTGCTTCACTACTCAAATATTCAAAAACTGCACTTGAATGACAAGAAATTATTTCCAGAGTCCTATGGTGCTACAGTGCGCCGGCATTATCACCACGTTTCAATTATCAACTTCGCTTGCTACAATAAAATGTCTAAAAGATCTACGACTAGATTGCTCACTTCACTATGAAATTAAATAATCCAATAATATTATAAAATTTATCGGAACAGTTCACAATCTTACAAAAATGCTGTCACCTATCTAAATTATATTGTTTTAAGTATGTAGTCGCATTAAAAGTAATGCCTAAATAACTAGACACTCTTGATTTAATCCAAACTCTTCACTGCATAAAAATCTCTCTGGGGAAACTGCAAGTCACCATTCACCATATAGGTATTCAAATATTTACTCAAAAGTCCTAATTAATGTATAAAGTCGGTTGAAAATTCAAAAAAAAATGTATAAGGTAGATAAAACATAAGACTTATAATTGACAACAGAAACTCAAAAAAATATCCCTGGTTATGCAGTATCATATCGTTTGGGGTTAGGATTAATAGACAATTCCATGTATTTATTCATTTATTTTTGTGGATATTATTTTTTTTTATTATTTCCTTCTGAAGTGAGATTTAAAATAGACGTAATTATCACCACACTTATATAAAAGATTATGCGATCGTTAAGGTATAGAATTTTTATGATTCCTAGTATTTTTTTTTATTATTTATATACTTTAGGTATTTCCTATCATTAATTTCATTGCGATCGTTTAGGTATAGAATATTTATGATTCCTAGTATTTTTTTTTTTTTTACATCTTCGGCCCTATCAGTGTATGTTTATTTTGCCAAACATAATGTTCTATTATTATTTAATTAAATGCTTAGTCTAATGCGGGCAAGGTCGTTTACTCGGACAGAGAATTATAAGAATGGTCAGCATCAAGGTTCCCTCAGCAGTACTAACTATCTTATGAATCAACATCATTTAAATCATTATAATTCATTCAACTACCTGTATCCAACCCATTAGTTAATAAATTCACCGCGTATTACGTTCATCGACCGATTCGATAAGATAGATTAATTATATTCTTCTGTTTCTAATTCATAAGGACGTTATGCGGCAATATGTGTGTCCTAGTTCGAACCATCAGCTGACATACCTTGTAACAGTCGTGGAAAGTTTTCAGAATCTATTTTCAATACACCGTTACGAGATGTAATCTGATTTCCGTTACTGGTGTCCCATCCTAGTATAATTAGGTCTATTATAAGTTACACTTTAAGTAAACTCCGTTGAAACCAAGATTTTATCTAAGTTAATTATTTATTTTTGTAAAGGAAACTGAGTTCCATGAGCCACTTTTATTTTATTTTAAATAATTTTGTTATTTAATCTGTAAAAGAATCTAAGTTCCATACTTCCATATTTTCCTTCGATAAATTAGTTATACGAGTTGCGGAAAATTTCCAATTTACTCCCGACTAATGCCAAAATTCCTGACTTGTATAAAAATGGAAAATAATTTACGAGTTCAAGTTCCAATAACTACATTTTTCCTGAGTTCGAATCCAAGACTTCTAGTGACGACATCCTAGCCAACACATTACACGTGTTGCCAGATCAATCTGTTTTAAGAAAAAATTGATACTCTTTATGATTTTGGATATTTGATCTGATGATTCGGTAACATATATATATAGGGTAGGGCGAATTACTTGAAGTGTACCTCCCTCATTCAAGTTGGAAAATTTCCCGAACCTTCATCAAAATCCCGTTAGATAGCCTCGCATACGGGGACATATTTCAAACTAAATATTCCTCGGACATATCTTAACATTCCTGCTAGGAATATACTTGTATTATAGCTAATTTAGAACACTCCGCTTACCGTTCTCGGACAAGAAATATCATTTTTGTTTGGAAAATTTTCAGACTCTTTATCAAGATCCCGTTAGATAGCCTCGCATACGGGAACATATTTCAAACTAAATATTCCTCGGACATATCTTAACATTCCTGCTAGGAATAAACTTGTATTATAGCTAATTTAGAACACTCCTGGCTTACCGTTCTCGGACAAGAAATCTAATAGCCTTCACTCCAGCCGCCATCTTGTAAAGCTAGTCACCAGGGGTTCGAACCCGAGACTCCTTTCGCTAAATATTTTCTCAACAATACCCTGTAGTTACCCCGTAAATTATTTCATATATGCTACATAAATATATATATATATATATATATATATATATACATACATACATATGACCTGTCATTTTCCCACTAATTTAAAACAACGTCGGTATGATTTCGACTTGACATTTAGTATTGCCAACATAGGAGTGACACAGTCCGTTTATTTATTTAATCTCCATATTTAATATATTTTCCAACGCATGCAAAACGATCTGTTCGCAGGAAAAGATCTAAAAATAATTTCTATATAACGTTTCTAAATTTTCTCATTTAATTCAACATTTCGTTCATATGTTGGTATCGCTTGAGTAGCCCTGAGGTAATTAATAACCCGAGACATTTAAACCATTTATATTTCAGTATTATATGGAAGTAATTTTCACGAAGGTAATTAGTTCATGCTATTTTTTTCGTAATTATTATTGCAGAGTAATTATTTTATTACTATTATTATTGGTCACATCACCATCGGCAAAAATATTCATGTTAGTATGATGGCGTGTCATCCCCTTCCACAAGCCACGAGTTCGGTTCGCATACGTCGACATATCCCGTAAGGAGGGCCACGTTTCAGCCATGAGTTTGCCACTTTAATGGTTATTTTCCTATTCAGTCCTAACAGACAGATTTTCTAGACAAAAATAAATAGTATACTCTCTTAATCTATCATGCACAGATTTACAAGAGAAAAAAAAATGGTTGCTCAATTATTATAGCTACATCGAAAAAAACATTTTGTTCTTCCACAAACTCCCTCTCTCTTTCAAGGTCTGGTTAATTTAAATCCCAATCCAGATTTAATATCTTTTTATTTATTTAATTTCTATTAAATAATAAATATCCTATGTTCTACATAAATCTTACACTGCTGATTTTAACCTAAAACTGTACGTATCACAAAATTTTAATATTTATTGTATTCCAAACGGTCCAGAAAGCTTGCAAGGGTCCGTTTCCCTATCAGAAAAAATATGATATGCACCGCTGTTCACCAATGTTATGAGCCCAAACTGGATTTATTAGGCTTAAAGGACCTTCAGGACTTGGAAAAACTGGTAGCGTTTATCTAGCCGTGCGTTAGTATGAGGATGTACAGTTTACATGTTTTGAATTAAACAAAGGAAGTCTTATTTTAAACTATTTTATTACTAACGTATAAATAATTATAAATCCTTAGTAGTCTAGCCCTAATCTAATCTAAGCCTATATTAAAACTACAGTACTTTCTTGGGGGGGGGGTTGAGAAGGGAGTTGTGGAATTTTTAAATCTAACCAAATCTACATGATTAAAAATGTTATATCCCTTTTCTAAAATATAGTTTCAAAAATATTATATGGTACTTGATTTGAAATCCAAAAGAAATGGACTACATTATTAAGAAAAATGGTCAGTGACTTACCCTCCAGCAGTTTACACACACAGACAGACACGAGCCCATCACTTCTCAAGTGTTATATATTCAATTTTGACCTCGAATTACCCGTAACTGTATCATACTAACATTCCAATGAACTAAATGTAGGGATGTTTACAGTTAGCTTCACTCAAGACTTTGAATGTCTAAAGTCCATCTCAAACGACAACAGACTTTGAATGTCTAAAGTCCATCTCAAACGACTTTGCTCGAATAATTAAGATAATCTATAAAACAATAAAAAAAATCTATAAAAAGAACTATGTATTCATAACATTTGTACCTTATAAAAGAGTCGTCCTCAACTATAATAACGTCTGTCATAAACATCGTCACACTATTAAAATTCTAGGCTTTTCAAAGACATGCTTCATCCTCAGGAATTCTTATGGTACTGAAATTATTTGTATATTTCATATAGAGGGCTGTAGTTGTTGGGCGTGTTCTCATTTAGCACATTTTTATTTTCTGCTTCAAGAAGTTTTAAAATAAGATTTAATGGACATTTCCCAAACTTCATTAAAAAAGAAGGAAAATCAAGTTTTGCTGAACACACTTCAGAAACCGGCCATAGATTCAACAACATAGATATAAAACAATGTCAATAATCCACAAAGAGAACAATAGACAAAAAATCAATATCTCGGAAGAGATTGAAATTATCAAGGAAGGAGAAAATTAAAATATTCAAAATGAGAACACGCCCAACAACCAAAACCCTCTGTATGAAATAAAGAGATCTTTTCAGCACCATAAGTATTCCTGAGGATGAAGCATTTCTTTGAAAGGCTTCTTCTTCTTCCATATGTGACTACAAAAACTGATCTTTCCATCGGTTGAAGGATCTTCAGAGGTCTCTTTTGCCTTTAGGGTTGAGAAGGTAAATCATCTTTGGTAAACGGGAATTTGACATTCTCTGGAGGCGTTGGAACCATTTAATCTGATAATTTTGTACATGTTCAACCATTTCCCTACTATTCCACTGCATCCTTATCTCATCACTCTTCATTCTATCCCTTAAAGTTACTCCAGTTAGTGATCGGAGGAATCTCATTTGTGAACTATTAATGCGGGATTTATATTTTGCTCGAAGTGGCCAGCATTCACTTCCGTATAATAGAGCAGGTTTGGCTATGGCATTATGATATCTCAATTGGATTTCTTTCTTCATTTGTTTTCCAAAATTTCTCCTAATTATACCATTTAGTCTGTTATATTTTCTAAATTTGTTTCCACGTCTTTTTGATTATGAAACTGTGATATATTATTACCTAAATAATTAAAGTGTGTTACTTGTTCTATTGGTTTATTGTTTATTATTTTTACTCTCGAAAGTCCCTTTCCAGAGATTGCCATGGATTTGGTTTTATTTTCAGATATTTTATGTTGTATTTTTCCAGGGTATTCTGCAATTTAAACACTGATCTCTGCAAATCATCTTCATTCTCCGCTAGAAGTACTTGATCATCTGTGAAGATTATGTTTGTATTTGGTTTCCTCTACATATTTTTACTCCAGGGGGGTTTTGTTTTTTCCACTCCTGGACAATTTCATTCAGATAAAGAATAAACAGTAATGGAGATAGTCCACATCCCTTGGTTAATTCCAAATTTACCTGTTATTTTCCCATGATCTAACTTTACTTTTATAAATGTGGTTTCATATAGTCCCGCACCATAGCCGAGCGGTTAAGGTAGGAAGCCTTGGCGCAGAGCTACGGGACTTGCGCTGGTTCGAGTCTCCATGGGGGAAGAAATTTTCTCATGGTATTTCGGCCAGTATGGGACCGGTGCCCACCCAGCATTGTGAGGCAATTGGGTAGCTACAATAAGTAGCGGCTCCAGGTTGAGGAACCAGCTATAACGGCTGGGGGACTCGACATGCTAACCACATGTCACCCCTACACAGGCTGTTGATCATCTACCTCTGTGATTGACACATGTGGATGTGAATGGGCCAGCAGCCGGCTGGTAAAAGGGCAACCGCTGAAAAGTGGATAGACCCTCAATCGGAGATCGGATTTCATATAAACTTTTTATAGCATTTATTAGATTATCGGGGACTTGGTAGCTTTCGAATATTTTTCACATTATGTCCCGTTTGACTGTATCATAGGCCTTTTCAAAATCTAAAAATAATATATATAGGGGGATATTAAATTCTTTCCACTTCTCAATTAATTGTTTTACAACAAATATGGCATCGATACACGATCGACCTTTTTTCAGAATCCACATTGTTACTCTCCAATTTTATCTTCTGTGATTTTCTGAAGTTTTTGTTTTAAAATGGATGTATATATTTTAGATGCTGTTGTCAACAATGATATTCCTCTATAATTTGAACAGTTACTTTTTTCTCTCCTTTCTTATGGATGGGTATTACTAATGTGTTTTCCAGTCCTGAGGTATTATTCCATGTGCCCATATATCAAGGCCTACAATTTTAATAGTGTGACAATGTTTATAACAGAAGTTATTATAGTTGAGGACGACTGTTTTATAAGCTACACATTTTAAATTGAAATCACTGTTAGTAGTCTTTCAATTCATCTGTTTCTTCATTTCTCTTTGGTCCAAAAATGTCCTACGACTTTATGTTCACAATCTTTCACCTCTCTTAAAGTAAGATTCAATTATCCATATGCATATAATAAACAGTTTTACAGATCGTCAGTTTAATGATTTTTGAGAGACGTTGACAAGACAAGAGTTCCTGTAATACATTCCCAGAAATGAGCTTATGTTTAATTTGTTAGTGCACCTGACCCCTGTTTGAAATTATTGTTCCTATACATTTGAATTCAGCCATTTCTTCAAAATTTCCCTCATCTGTCATTAATTGAATCATTCACATTACATAATCTACGTCTATATGAGACCATGAATTTCTGGCACAATTACTCAATACAGTAATAACACCACATCGTCAGCATAAACTAACAGCTTATTAACACTAATGAATTGTAGGCCTTCTCCATCCTGTAAAGATTTGAAGGTAGAGGCGGCCATCATGCGAGGCTGACAACACAGAAGACATTTTAAGCCGATTGCCTAGTAAGGTAGGAATGAGATGCACAAAAGAAATTAAACATAGGCTCAATTCTGCAAATGCGTGCTATTATGCAATGCAGAGACTTTTGATGTCCCAACTCCTCTCAAAAAACATTAAACTAAAAATATATAAACCTATTATTCTACCAGTTATATTATATGGGTGCAAAACATGGCCTCTTACTTTATGGGAGGAAATGAGATTATGAGTTTTTGAGAATAAAGTTCTTAGGAAAATTTTTGGACCAAAGAGAGATGAACAGACAGGTGAATGGAGAAGACTACTTAACAGTGAACTACATGGTCTTTATAGGAAGCCAGATATAATAAGAACAGTTAAGTCTCGTAGATTGCAATGGGCAGGACATGTTGCACGTATGGGGAATGAAAGACTTGCATGGAAGCTTCTTGTAGGAAAACCAGAGGGAAAACGCCCAGTTGGTAGACCAAGAATGAGGTGGGAGAACAACATTAACTATGATTTGAGGGAAGTAAATTATACAGGGAATGATTGGAAAGCATTAGCTCAGGATAGGGATATATGGAGAGCTTATATCCGCGCGGCCATGAACCTACGGGTTCGATATTGCCAGTGAGTAAGTAAGTAAGTAATTAAGTTGTCTAGAAAGGTTGGAGCCCTAAACTCCTACTACCTCAACGGCTGTAATGGAATTACCAAACTTACAAATGTAAGGTTCAGTTTGAACATCAGACCATTACAGTGAAGCCTAACACGAAGAAAATCACTCCAGCAGCTGCAATTTACAATTTTTTTTTACAACATGTCAATGAATCACAATGATAAATATAATCTCAAGAAAAAAATAAATAAAAATCTGGCATATAAACAAAAGGCAAAATTTTAAAATCTCTCTAATGGTGACCATGTTTACTTCTCACAATGAATTTGGATGCATACAATTTAATTAAAAAAAGGAAGATGCATTCCACAAACTAGCAAAATCAAACCCCAAATAATGTTGTTAAAGATTTTCACTTATTTTACAACAGTTACTATGTGCTGGATTTTATTACTATTCCAACTGAAATTATATCACGTTACTTACTTAGTTACTGGCACTATCAAACCCGTAGGTTCATGGCCGAGCGAACATAAGATCTCCATACATCCCTATCCTGAGCTAATGCTTTCCAATCATTCCCTGTATAATCTACTTCCCTCAAATCATAGTTAATGTTATTCTCCCACCTCATTCTTGGTCTACCAACTGGGCGTTTTCCTTCTGGCTTTCCTACAAGAAGCTTCCATGCAAGTCTTTCATTCCCCATACATACAACACGTCCTGCCCATCGCAGTCTATGAGATTTAGGGCCGGTTTCACCAACATCGGTGAAATTTAACCTTCACGACGAGTTACATAACCGGGTGAAAATAACTAAGCGGGTTTGCGTTTCACCACGCCATATAACACCGACGTAAACAAACTGGCGGTTTACCGTTAAAATTATTTTGAATCGTATATTTCTCATACCTCATATTAGAGCGGAACAAATTTGAAGGAGGGGAGAAGGAATACTATTGGTTGTTACTTATAGCGTTACCATAGAAACCTAAATAAACACATTGAACCAACACAAACATGTTCCACAGATCACGTCGTATATTAGTACAAGTGGAAAATTTGCCAGAAATAAAGAACATGTCCAACGAAAGATTTTCAAAACTATAATAGAATTAATATAGAAACGTTGAAACTATAGGAAATAAGAAACTATCCATAAAACATGCGTAACGACGAAAAATATCTTTTCTTGATTAGGCCTGTTTTTAAATTAACCTAATGATTGATTTAAAAACACTTTTACATTAATGTAATATGGTAGTGGTATTATCATCATCATCATCATCATTGGAATGCTTTAGTATATTTGGGTTATGTAAAAGTTTTCATGGAACAAGCCATTTTAATGGTATAAGAAGAGCAATTATTTTGGTTGGGACCATGTATTACAGTGTTTACAAAGTATCTAATCCATCTCCTGACAATGTTGCTGCTGTAAACTCTCATTCTTGGGAGAATTATTTAATAATAACATGCAAAATGATTATGATAATGCAAGCCATGTTATATATATAAGGTGATTTGGAGCCATCAAGCAACAAATCTGATGAGAGGTCCTTAAAAAAAATTCCAACATTTCTCCCTCTCAATGCATAGAATTGCTAGATTACAAACCCTTGTGCTTCATGGTTATTCAGGTGTAATCATAATATAGGAACGTCCTGTCTGCGGATGAACTTGTGATGGAACAGATTAGTTTAATTTGTAAAACTTGGAGTAGATCTTGGGAAGCTCAATTTTTTGGTTGTTCCTGGACCTATTATAAGAACAGTGAGAGTTTTCTTTTTGTCTTACATATATTCATTATTTTCATTGTTGCACTTTGGAATACTCCAACCCAGTCTTAAGGAATTTCACTAAAAATGTTTGACTTTATCAGACCCATACCCTTGTCACATTCTAGGTATGTAGGTCCACTTATTGGGAATGTGACAAGAACTGACTGCAAATGTGTCTTCTCATGAACAATGTAGTGTAAATATCTAAACAGCATGTAATTTTTATTTGCCCTCCTGCAGATTCACAGAATATATTTAACTACTAGATTTTTGGGTTAAGGATGTTTGTAATATACTGATTAATAAGAAATGAAGTTACCTTATTGGCTCCTTTCCTACCATGAGTTTCAGAATAAATATAGAAAAATGGCCTTGTTATCAAACAACTTTTGAATGTTGAAAGAAAAGTAGCTAAATCGTTGCTTGTAATATACAATGTTTGGACAGGGGAGATTTTTCTGAAAATCCATGGAAATAAATTTAGTACTTCTCTTCCATGCTTCCCTCTGGCCGTTATAAATAATCTCAGTTCTTGCTATGTGAACCTTGTTTTCAGTTTCAAGATACATTACCTTTTCTTCTCTATCTCCAGCCTCATCTCTTCATTTGCAGTGGAACTTAACTGAACAGGAGCGACTTCTTATTAGCAGTAAATTCATCACAGATACGTACTATATGAATCGTTTCTGGGGTATCCAAATTAAATGTTGAACTGTGTTATGAAAATGGTTTAATACATTTCAGAAGATATAAAGTTTTCAGAATAATTGTCTTTATACATGTTATACGTTGTTAAAAAATACAGTTCCCCAGGTAAATACAACTTCTGTTTTCTTTATGCTATAATGGCTTTCAGGACCCTTAAATGATGTGTGTTTCATAACCAGTTTTGGACAATTTGGTCTGCCTGTTGGTGTGTTTGCCTTACATATCCTTGCTATCTCTGCATTAGTATTTATAGATTTTCGGATATTTTCAATTCTCTATTTTGAAATGGCATTTATAAACCTGAAAACTTTTTTACATATATCTTTATTTCATTTGCATAATTTTCATCTGAAATTCTTACCTTGTATCTGAAACTTTACTATGAAGGAGAGCATCATCTTCATTTATTTTGGCCTCCTCTGTTTAATATTGTGGGACCAAACATATATATAAAGTTAATAGTGAGTGGAGAACATATTTTTAATAACTCACCTCATACAATTTCAAATTTATTTGATTTAAGACCATTGGTTTTGAATGAATTTTTCATTCATCTTCAGTTTATTTTCAGTTGTTGATTTCACCAATTCTCTAATTCTGCCATAATTGGTTGGCATTATAATTTTTTTTCTATAGGAATATCAAAATTCATTGATCGATATTTATTCTTTTGAATGAATATCTTCTCCCAAACTGTTCATTCTAATGGTTTATCCAATTGTTTCAAATTGTGAAATTGAAAAATCAGCAATTGCTGCACATAGTTTATTAGAACATCATAAAATTAATAGAGATGCAAAACTTTTGAAACAATTGGATAAACTATTAGAATTAACAGTTTGGGAGAAGATATTCATTCAAAAGAATAAATATTGATCAATGAATTTTGATATTCCTATAGAAAAAAATTTTATTTCAAAATTTATAAAGCCAACCAAAAGATGGCAGCGTTAGAGGTAACCATGGTGAAATCAACAAACATAGAATTTCAACAGTTGGAGTCATGAAAATAAACTGAAGATGAATGAAAAATTCATTCGAAACCAATGGACTTAAATCAAATAAATTTGAAATTGTATGATGTGAGTTATTAAAAATATGTTCTCCACTCACTATTAATGATATAACCTCATAATGTTTATTTCCCAACATTAATTTTAATATATATAAAGATGGTGCCTCTAGCATTGTAAATTTTGAATTTGTTGATTTCATTTATTTTGCTGATTTACATCAATACGTTTTAAATATTTTAACCTACAATTACAGGAGTCTCCAGTTTCATGAATCTGAGCTCTCAATTTTTTGTTAGTATCTTCATCCTGCCAAAAACTCTTCCTCTTCTTACAGCTTTCATAAGATACACTGTTATTGATCATACTCATTCATATTGAATGTATGTGATTCCAGTTTTCACTTTTCTCGCACAATATTACTAGTAAAACAACATATGAAGCAACACAATGAAAAATAGTGTACATGTAATTCTCCTCCCAAATAAGACCAATATTGAATAAATCCAGTTCTATTACTCTACACCTGCACTGCAAACAGTTAGATTAAAATGACTTGCCTTCCTTTTCCCCTGTTCACTATAGACTTACCTTTTTTTTTCACTATCAAATGGGCATTGGGTTCGATCCCCGGTCGGGACAGTTTTTCTGGTTTTTCCTCACCTGTAAGACCCAAACGGTCCCCGAAATCATATGGCCATCGAAATCATTGTATTCATATTCATCTTAGATTAAGCTTGGGATTAGGGACTCTCCTGGTGCACCACTATCATCATCCATCATATCATCGGGGCAACGTAACCCTGCCTTCCAGGCGCCCCAACCTCAGAAGTGGGTTACAAGTACGCCATGCCAGGAGGGAACACCAGGAATGTCGAAGGGCAACCTGGGGCATTTGCAAAAAAAAAAAATCTCAGTGACTAGCCTTACTTTTGCTCCATAATTTAGCCCATATAAAATTCACTGCTCAAGCTATATGAATGTGCCCTTAACTGATTTTTTTTATCACATTTACTGACTTACCTCTCTTTTTCCCTATAGTCTTCAATTCCATCACTGCATTTCCTCAAGAAAAGATAGTCTCCAACGTAACATACAGGAATATAATTAAATTATTTGGAGTCAATATTAATGTTGATTATCTTGAACATGTTTCGCTTATATCATAATCATTGATATGCTATAATCGAAACATGTTCAAGAACAAATCAACATTAATATTGAGTTAAGATGAACAGACTCCAAATAATTTAATTAAAAGAATCTCAAAATATTACTTCCTAAAATAAAACATTAAATACAGGAATAGGTTTGAAAATGACTTGAAAACACTAGTGGGTAACACATAGAAGTAATTATTTTGAAATTATATTTTATTTAATATTTTTCAAAATTATACAATAATTCATGTAAATAAATTCTTACTATTTACTGCTTCAAATATCTTATTGTTTCTATCAGATACAACAAACTGCAAAACAATAAGACTGAGTAACATGTATATAAATTTACTCATTTTATAATTTCATACTGCGTAACATTCTACAGCATCTCTCAAATGTTCACAGGCAATCAGTTTTAGTAAAATATTTTAAAATTGTACTGCACATTTTGAATGTATAACAATAAATCACATAAAAAGAAAAACCTAAACTATTTTACATTATTACAGTAGCCTCACTGATTAAAAATATTATCTAGAACAAAAATATAATTATACAATTTACTCTACAATGGGATTTGGATGAGCCTTCACTTTACACCATTGTTATCTCGGTTAAAATAATATTTTTCTTTCTCAAATAATGCAACTAAACGAAATTGAGGATTAAGAACGTCCTGAAGTACTTTCTCCACCTGCATATCTTAAAATAAATGTGTAAAACATCATTAGCCCAATATTATTAAATTCATTAATCAGTTTTAAATTAATTCCTACATCACTTCATAGAAAATGAAGAGATTCTCAATAAACTTCAAACATTCTGATTTAAGATTCATTGAACATGTTATCTGCAAGTGTTGAAACAAAGAAGACAGAAATACATTAACATGGACATCTGGTTTCAACATATATATCCCTTGAAAAGCCATCTCTCCAAAAACCAATGATGAAAAAAAACTGTATATAGAGAAATACTAACAAAGTTATATGACGTAACTAACAACGTTACATTTTACAATATGAGAAATGGAAGCTAGGGTGAGTTATTTTTTTTAAGCTTTTGTAAGTGTAAGACTGATGTGTATAAATATATATAACTGTTAGAAGTAATAGTTGCAAATGTTATAATTTGCATAAATTGTTCTTCACCTAGCAATGATGTCACAAAATGTCATATTTGATTTACAAATAGCCTTCACTTTTAAAGAGAAGTAGTATTTCAAGTTACTTGAACTATTCTGCAACACCATCACCAGGTCTTTATTCTTTGTTTCTGTAATCCATTGAACTTCCGGTCTTTAGGGATGTAGCTTGAAGTCGAGAACTTGGAATGGCACAACTGACTCAGCAGACAATATCTTAGGACTGTTGATCTCCTGACCTCTCCTGAATGATGAGCCCTTATCTAATCATTGTCCAAAGCCAGGAGCAGCTGATTTATTGGAGAAATGGCTTGATTTCTAAAAAAAAAAAAGCAATATGTAATATAAACTTATTGTGTTGTACAGATCAACTCACATAATACACGCATATACCAGTACAAGTGAATTATTCATAACTAGCTGAAGTTATTTTATCAATAATTAAAATTATAGATTTCACAATCAACATAGTATACCACTGGTGTATAATACATAAGGATTACTGTATGCTGGCTCAACTGCACTTTTACTAGCGCTTGATTTTTCAGTTATATTATTGTAAACTATAGCTCTTCTTTTTGTAAACTATAACTCTTCTTTTGTATTTACTAACATTATTTATTATTTTAAACTTTTTCAAACAATTTTATAACATTATTAGACAGTTTTGAAGTATTTATTTAAATATGCATACTAGATTTAAATTACGGTACTTGCTAACAATTTCAACAAAAAAGGCCTACTGTATTTAATATCCCAAAATATTAAGAATGTCAAATAAAACCAAATATTTTATAAAATATATTTCTGTAATTGGTAATTAAATATATAGTTCAAAAATAGTCCATAAATAATAAACATAACCTCACATTATTTGTAATGATACTAACTTGCTTTTAAATATGTATTCATGAGTGAATAAAATTAGTAATTCATTGTGTAAAGTACTGGTATTATACATGAATAAAATAATTTTCATTAACGAATTAAACTTACTTGTATTTATGCCTGACTTGTTTTATATAATAGGACAGTATTCATACTAGATTTATATTATTTGCTAACCATTTTAACAAAAATAGGCCGACTGTATTTAAGAACTCAAAATATTATGAATATCAAATAAAACTCAAATACTTTCTAAAATATATTCTATAATCAGTAATTAAATATATTGTTAAAAAATAGTCAAATAATAAACATAACCTCACATTATTTTGTACTGATACTAACTTGGTTTTAAATATATAAGCATGAGTGAATAAAATTAGTAATTCATTGTGTAAAGTACTGGTATTATACATCAATAAAGTCAGTTTCAATAATGAAATAAACTTACCTCTCCGATGATCCAAATGTGCAGTAGCCTATCAGATAGACAGGCCTGGTAACTTCGAAAGTCTGCGATATCACTGTAATCGTAATTTTCAAACTATTCACACAGTTCTTCTACCCAACTAGAGTATTTTTCAATTCAATTGGCTTTCATAATAATAATTAAAACCATATTCACGTTCAATGTTAAAAATGTCCAGTCTTTCACACGCCATTTTAATATAGGAATCACCCTCCGTTATATATCACCCTCCGATTCTACCGACCAAATTCGTGCGGTTACGGTTTACTAACGAAATACGACGAAATAACTCCCGGTGAAAAGTTACTGTTGTTGGTGAAACGCAAATTGTAGTGAAGCTGGGAAACGCTCCGTTTAATTCACCGGTAACACGGTTACCTGTGTTGGTGAAACCGGCCCTTAATACTTCTTATTATATCTGGTTTCCTACAAAGATCATGTAGTTCACTGTTATCTTGTCTTCTCCATTCACCTCTCTGTTCAGCTTTCTTTGGTCCAAACATTTTCCTAATAACTTCATTCTCAAATACTTGTAATCTCCTTTCCTCCCTTAAAGTAACAGTCCATGTTTCGCACCCATATAATATAACTGGTACAATAATAGTTTTATATATTTTCAGTTTAACGTTTTTTGAAAGGAGTTGGGACATCAAGAGTCTCTGCAATGCATAATAGCATGTATTTCCAGAATTGAGCCTATGTTTAATTTCTTTGTGCATCTCATTCCTATTTGTGATTATTGTTCCTAGGTATTTGAATTCAGCCACTTCATCAAAATTTCCCTCAATTATCATTAGCTGTCCATTTCCATTATATAATGAATTTCTATGTGTGACCACATATTTAGTTTTATTGATATTTACTTCCAGTCCTAATTTCTTAGTGTTACTCAATAGTGTGTGCGTGTTGTCCTTTAGTATCTCTTCGCTATCGGCCAATAATACTACATCATCAGCATAAACTAACAGCTTATTAATACCATTGAGTTGTAAGCCGTCCTCATTCTCTAAAGATATAATGACATGCTCTAGTACAAAATTAAATAGTAGAGAAGATAGTGCATCTCCTTGCTTCAACCCATTCTGGATTTCAAAAGTGTCCGAAAACTGTTTGCCTACACGCACCCTACTCTTTGTGCCATTTAGACACATTCGTATCAGTCTAACTAACGTTTTAGGAATTCCGAACTCCAGCAGGATACTACATAACTTCTCCCTCTTAATTGAATCATATGCTTTTTTGAAGTCTACATATAGTTGATGTACAGTACCATTATATTCCCATTTCTTTTCTAAAATCTGTATTATACTAGAAGTCTGATCTGTTGTAGACCTGTTTCTTCTAAATGCACATTGATGATCTCCTAGAATGTCATCAATATAGGGAGTAAGTCTGCTTACTAATATATTAGTTAGAATTTTGTACGAAGTTGAAAGTAATGAGATGCCCCTGTAGTTGTTGCAATCAGTTTTATCTCCTTTCTTATAAATTGGTACGATAATTGATTCCTTCCATTCATCAGGAAGAGCCTCTTTTCCCACATCATACTAAGCAACCAGCGTATCTTGTCCATCAATTTTTCTCCCCCTGATTTTATCAGTTCTGCTGGGATCTCATCTGAACCTGACACTTTATACATCTTTAATTTTTCAATTGCCATTTCAATCTCTACTGCACTTGGTTCGGCAACTAGCAATTCTGCTGTCTGTAAATTATCCTCCTCAATGTCCTGTTCTGTATGTACATTTAACAGCTGATTAAAGTAACTTTTCCATCTATTTAATATACTTCTGGAATTTGCAATCATATCCCCATTTTTATTCCGAATTATGTTTGTTCTAGCCTGAAACCCTTTCTTCTCTATACTAATACCCTGATATCATTCTCTAATGTTCCTATTTTTGCGTTCATTTCAAGATCATTAATCTTCTCTCTCAAATATTCCCTCTTTTTGCTCTTTAGTAACTTCGTGGTTTCCCATCTAATACTACCCAATTGCTCTAAATTTACCTCATTTGGCTCCTGTAACCATTTCATTTTTGCTAGGTTTCTCTTCTTTACAATGTCGGCACATTCCTTATCAAACTATTTCTTCTTTTGCCTCTTTTTTAAACACCAATGCTTTCTGATGCTGACATTTAATAGTATCTCTTATAGCCTCCAATTCTTTATTTATATCAGTTTCTTCTTCGTTTGCCAAATTGTCATCGGAAGATTTCAGTACTTCAAATCTATTAGCAATTTTGATTTGGTATTCTTGCCGCATTTCATCATTTTCAAGTTTTTTAAATCAAATTTTACAGAATCATCTTTAGCGTTTGTTCCTCTCATAAGCGATAGCAGTTGTCTGATTTTCACTCTGACTAGATGATGATCCGAATTGCAGTCTGTCCCTCTAACTGATCTAACATCAATGATGCTACTGTGCCAGCGTTTATCCACTAATACATTATCTATCTGGTTCCTAGTTTCTCCATCTGGGGACGTCGAGGTGTATTTATGAATATCCTTATGCTGAAATGTTGTGCTCTTAACAATGAGATTCTTCGATGTGGCAAATATGACTAATCTAATCCCATTGTCGTTACTATTTTCATGAAGACTGAATTTGCCTATTGTTGGTTTGAATATATCTTCCCGCCCCACTTTTGCATTAAAATCTCCTAAGACAATTTTCATATGATATCGTGAAAGACTATCAAATAAGCATTCTAATTCTTCATAGAACTCATCCTTGATCTTGTCATCTTTATCTTCTGTGGGGGCATGTACATTTATAATTATAAAATCATGTTGTTTGCCCTTTAGAATTATGTATGATATCCTATCACTAACAAACTTAATATCTCGGATAGCGGATAGGATCCTCCTTCTGACTAAAAAACCCGTTCCAAATGCAGGTCTTTCTGCACCCCCGTAGTATAATGCAAAGCTTCCTGATTCCTGACTACCTTCTCCTGTCCACCTAACTTCCTGTAAAGCGACTATATCCAAGGGCGATTTATCTAGTTCCCGTGTTAATATTTCTAGTGCCCCGCTATTGTATAAAGTCCTAACATTCCATGTTCCTAGGAACATGTCCCTGTGTTTGAGCCTTTGCATGGGTTCCCTGAATTAGTCCCCGCCCGGAGAACCGAATGGGGGATTATTTGACCTCCAGAAAATTTTACCCCAGTTGAACCCATGTCCGCATTTCTTGATGGTTGTATTTTTACGGTGAAAGTTCGTCACTCTTTCGACCAAGGTACTTTTTTCGTCTGGCTTATCAACTTCGACCAGTTCGGCATGGGTAACCCTATCGGCAGCAATGCTATCGCCGGCATAGCTTTCAGGATCATTTAAGCACGCAAGCCACTCCACCATGGCAAAGTAAAGTTACCATGGAGGGATTATATCACATTTGAATAACAAACTGTGTGGAGTTTGGAGCAGTATTTTTTGGAGGGGCTGTTAAACGCCACTTTGGGGCAGTAATTTTGGAGGGTGGCTTTTAAATATCACTAGGGTTTCACTTTGATTTTATTGAGAATTGTTACTTGCCCTTCCTCGGTAGCTAGTCGGTTCCTGTTTCAGGGTGAGCGCTGAGACTCCTATCTATAATGGGTTCGGAAGGAGAATTGCGTGGGAACAGACAATCACTAATTATTTGAATTATTTTATTTAATTAATCTCTGTCAATTTAAATGAACGTTACACAGTAAAAATAAAACTTTTCTGTCCCTGGCCTTCGATATTTCGCTAATGAGGACTAGCAAATGACTTATGAGTTCGGGAGATTTTCCCTAAGTCCATAATCGTTGTTACAAGATATTTTTTTACTATACATTCAAGATCTTCTTCCTTCTAAGTGTCGAGTAGAAGTGTCAGTGTATTAAATTTTGTCCTCATGAGTTCCGTATCGCAGTCAGGACCAATTATTCCCATATATGGTCTATACCCTAACTCTCATTTTGATTGGTTAGAATATTTAATCACATATGATCCAAGGGCGTAACTATTTTATTTAAACCACCACCTACCTTTTGATTTTATTCTCACGGCTAGGGAGCGTGTTTGCCAACTTGGGCTCTCCGCGATTGTAAATTTTGAGTCTGACATTTCTCCCAAACGTGAGTTTTGAAGCTAGACCCAGCTTAAACATTTCAGGTCTAATTTGAGGAGTTACATGTTTATGACCTCTTTTACTTAGGGTTTCAACCGCTTCTTGTGAGAACTATTTACCAACATGAAACTTAATTTATTTTTAACTATATTCTATTCCTTCATTATTTATTCATTTCTTTTATTCCTTAATCACTATTAGGGCCGTATCATATTCGTCTCACAATGCCTCTTGTTAAAACAAAAAAAAAATACTAACGTAAAGTTAAAAATATCTTTTTTTTTTAACACAGCTCCCCTTAGAAGAGAAGTAATTAAATATGCTAATTACATCAAACCAAAATGTATTAAACTATTACTTTTCCTACAAGTACCATATATGGAAATGTTTTTACAAACACCAAATAGATTATATTATTGAACATATATCACCCTGGTTTACTTACAGTTTTCTGCATATTACCACTAGAACAACAACAACAAGAAAGCATGTACATTTTAACTCAATTTGCGATCGGTGATTCACCTTACTTATTTTTTTTTATAATCAACAAATGTTTTTCTTATTTTAACCCTATGGGTACTTTATCATATCCCATACATCTTCTCGTTTTTTTTCACTTTATTATACGTTTGTTTCTGTTTTAATTACGTCACTTTTTTTCTCACACGCTAGGTAATTCCGCATAATACGTTTTCCATATATCACTCAGTTTATTTTTTCAATGTCATGCACATTTTTTTTTTAGATCATCCCTCTATATCGTTCGCACTTTCCCTGGTTCACATTTTACATATGCACTGGAACTCACTTATTATAAACTAACATTTTTTTTTATTTTCCAATTACCTACTAATTTATTCTATTTGGGTCATTTATTTCTTTAATGAGACATAGATCTTAATGTTGCCGTAAACATATTTGCCCTCTTTTAATCAAATGGTAAATTTACTAATTAGTTTCCTATGTATTTTCCGATGATTATCCTTTATAAATAAGTATATCGGTATTTAATAATAATCATATATGTTTTATATCGCGATCTCAGTTTTTCAGAACATTTCACGATTCATCATAATAATTCATTTGTAAATCTATCTTTTTTTTTATATATATAGGCGCTCCCTTAGCTGTGGTCATTGAAAATTTATTCTCAGCATGTTCACTGACTGATCTTCACAATACCTTGAAAATCTATTTATTCTTTATAGAACTCCTTTATTCATCATTCGCATATTATTTTTATTCAATCGATTAAGGTGGAAATTATCCTTATTTATTTACTTCTCGGTAACATAATATCACATTTCATACGCGCAGAACCGTCGTTGTATACAGAATTTTATATCATCGTAGCTCATATTCGTCAATTTCGTTTTTTGACGACAATTTATTTTTCATTAGTAAAACAACTCGACAACACCGGTCGAATCAAAATCATGTCGCTCTATCTACCCTTAATAATTCTCGCTACCATATGAGCGAACGTTTATCATTTAAAAAGGACATAATATAAACGCCTCCTTCGGGCTATGATCCTGTATCAATTAATTCTTTCACTTTGTCTACGCTATCTATTTATCTGTCACCAATCATAAACTGTTAAAAGGACGATGCCTTAACCTCTTTCTTAAATTTTCGTATGCTTATAACGCTTCCATTTTATTCCTTAAGAATAATATTAGGTTTTTAAGAACATTAACTATGGAGTTATAATAGCACTTGTTTAATTTGTATATATATACATTTTTTATCAATTATTTTTAAAAGTTTTGGTTTAAACATTCATTTCTTTCGTTTCACATCGTATTTGGGTAAGTAACTTGTTTTCGACAAATGAATTTTGTACCTGTGAAGGGTGTGCCTATTTCCGTCTCACTCGCACTCTTTCATCTTTTACAAACATTTTAAGTTTAGTGAACTGATTTTTATCTCTATTCTAGACTGGGTTCAACGTTTTCTTACATATTTCCACTACGATCAGCTGTTCATTTCTTTGTAATTTTCACAATTTACTTATTATTATCATCGTCTCTGTTCTTGTTCACGCTTTAGATTAAGGCAAATATACATGCTAATTATTTTTATTATTATTATTATTTTTTATAAAGCGGGGTGGTGCCTCTCGCTCCCTCTGTAAATTTAAATTTTCTTCCCCTGTTTTGGTCAACATTTATCTAGTCTCGTTATGTTTTCTAGTGAGTACCAATATAAACCCTTTTAAACTATTTCTCATTAAATTTTCCTAATACTAATCTGACATATGCATGACCAACACTTCTTGCATTTATCCTACTATATATATTCTTACTTTTTAATTACACATTTATTTATTGTTGTGCATACAATGCAGATGCATGTTAATGTCTAACTGATATTACATCCATTCTAACAGGATAGTATGAATTTTGCATTCTACCATTTTGCGATAATTTGCGCGCCCGGATCAAATATTTCAGCACGATATTTTTCTAGATAACATTTTCTCTCATCATGCACTAATTTAGTACAGTACTTCATTATGTTACTTTTGAATCTAACGTATTGACTGTTTTTTCGACCATTTCCTCCTATTTATTTGGCGCTTCTTTATTACGCGGTATGACTTACGCATATTTTCTTTAACGTACTACCTTTTTCTTGTTTTTCTTTTCATACTTTGTTCGTATCTTTTCCATGCATCTACTTTGCATATCCACATTTTCAACTTGGAATACTGAACGGATGTTTGGCTGTGCCGAAATCATCAGGTCAGTTGTTCCATTTTGATTTAATTTAACTTCATTAACAACATGCATTTCATTATTACATTTAAATATATTTCCCATGTAATTCATAGCCATTGGTTTGAGGTATTTTGTTTACACCTATAATATTTGGCTCGCATTCTTTTCCCTCATTCTGAAGTGTCATTTCCCTATCTGAGTCCCTTTGAGTTTGATCTACAGTACTTTCACCTGTTGTAGTAACTACCATACAAATATCCTTGTTACTTTTACATTTATTTTCTTGAGGAGTTTCATATCCTGTCTCCCTTTCATCATAATTATTTCTACCTATCTCACCCTTTCCTGCTAAACTAGTGGTCAATTTTTCTCCTGTCCCCTGAATTTCTGATTTTAAAGAATCGCGAGTTTGTTTTATTGCTAATCTGAAATTGCTCATGTCTTCCCTCATTTCTTTATGACTTTGTTTCATTTCTTCCCTAATTTCTTTACGACATTGTTTCATTTCTTCCCTAAATTCTTTCTTAAACGACTCTAAATTATTACCAATTTCTTGTATTTGCCATATGAGGTTTAGAACGTCGATCTGGGACATGTTTATTCTATTTGATTCCTCTTCGTTTTGACCCTCTAGCAACTTTTCTCCACCATGTAAATTTATATTATTTCCCTCCATTATTTATTTATTTTGCAATTTATTAATATTAATATTTATTTTCTATTCACAAAAAATATTTTTTTATGTTATTCAACACTCTAACACTTTCGTTTAATTTGTTAATTTTCCACATCCTTTATTTTTCCGTCTTTTGACAACTTTTATGTTCTATTATTTTTTTAACAAATCTGTCACTTTACCTTGGTATATCTTCATTGTTTGTCTTACGTCAGGTTTGTAGAGATCCGCCATCGGTTATCTAGGTTGATCTGCTCCTGGATTGTTGTCCACTCCTAGCTGCACCTTCCATCTCGTGGTTTGAATGTTGTCTTCCACACTGTTGCTGGATCATGATGTTCAGTCCACAACTTTCGTGAGTCACTCTTATTTTTGAATGCACTCACGTTGAAAACACTTTGTCACAGTAAAAAGACCCTTTCGTTGGGCGACACTTTGGGGCAGTATTTTTTGGGAGGGGGTATTTTTCACTTTGGGCGCCACTTTGGGGCAGTAAGTTTATATAACGGGTTCGGAAGGAGAGTTGCGTGGGAACAGACAATCACTAATATTTGAATTATTTTATTTAATTAATCTCAGTCAATTTACGTTACACAGTGAAAATAAAACTTTTCTGTACCTGGACCTTCGATATTTCGCTAATGAGGACTAGCAAATGACTTATGAGTTCGGCAGATTTTCCCTAAGTCCGTAATCGTTGTTACTAGATATTTTTTTACTATACAGTCGAGATCTTCTTCCTTCTAAGTGTCGAGTATAAGTGTCAGTGTATTAAATTTTGTCCTCATGAGTTCGTATCGAAGTCAGGACCAATTATTCCCATATATGGTCTATACCCTAACTCTCATTTTGATTGGTTAGAATATTTAATCACATGTCATCCAAGGGCGTAACTATTTTATTTAAACCACCACCTACCTTTTGATTTTATTCTCACGGCTAGGGAGCGTGTTTGCCAGCTTGGGCTTAACGCGATTGTAAATTTGGAGTTTGACATTTCTCCCAAACGTGAGTTTTGAAGCTAGACCCAGCTTAAACATTTCAGGTCTAATTTGAGGAGTTACATGTTTATGACCTCTTTTACTTAGGGTTTCAACCGCTTCTTGTGAGAACTATTTACCAACATGACACTTAATTTATTTTTAACTATATTCTATTCCTTCATTGTTTATTCATTTCTTATATTCATTAATCACTATTAGGGCCGTATCATATTCGTCTCAAGTTACTCCATGTATGAGCAGCAGCACTGTTGTAGCTGTCACTAATACAAGGATCTTTTAGTTTCACTCTCCAAGTCTGAAATACCAACAAAAACATTACCTCAAGCGTTTCATCGGGAGCTGGAAATGTTTCACGTTCAATATCAGGATAGTCGGTCTGTTCTTCTTCTTCTGATTTTATTTCAACTTTGACATCCTGTAACATGAAACTTACAATATATCATCATGTCAAATATAAGCTTCTCAGAATTCATGTGCAATATTTTCACACAATGTAGAGAAATCATTTTTTCAAAAGAAAATAACCATTTGTGCTATCCTATCTCATATAATTCCTTACCCATGACTTTTTTTCCCCTTCAAAAATCATTTAGACAATCTGTATACATGTTTGTATGTTTATATGTATACATATACATGGTTATAACATACATACACACACATATATATATATATATATATATATATATTATATCAAAAGTAATCCAACAAGAGGTGTTTTCCTGAAAAAAAATCACGAGTGATTTTGTCTAATAAAAAACTCAACCTTGCGTTGGATTTGGAGTGACTATTTAGCGGATAATACAACATCAGAAGCTAAAAATAATTATCCATCCATAGTAATTCTGCCTGAAGGCAGGTCCTTCATTGCAATGATAGTATTTTCATGCTATGCTTTCCAGCTTTACTAGGGAATTATAGGTGTGGTAGCTTCCCGTTGCTTTCCACACTGGTGAAGGATGATGATGTCCGGATTAGTTTCGGGGACAGTTGGGCCATAAGCTTCCAGACATTTGTCTTACAGGTGAGGAAAACTCCGAAAAAAACTCCATCCAGGAGCTTGTCCCGACCAGGAATCGAACCTGGGCCCGCTGCGTGACAAGGCAGCACACTACCACGAGACCACAGTGGTGGACTAAAATAATTATAATGTTTAATATTTACCAAATGTGAGATTAAATATTCCAATCTTACTTCCGGGCGATTTTTAAGCTGGCATGTAGTTGCAAATAGCATATCTTTACTGTTAAATCTGTTTACTTACTTACTTACTCACTGGCACTATCGAACCCATAGGTTCATGGCCGCGCGGACATAAGCTCTCCATACATCCCTATCCTGAGCCAATGCTTTCCAATCATTCCCTGTATAATCTACTTCCCTCAAATCATAGTTAATGTTGTTCTCCCACCTCATTCTTGGTCTACCAACTGGGCGTTTTCCCTCTGGCTTTCCTACAAGACGTTTCCATGCACGTCTTTCATTCCCCATATGCGCAACATGTCCTGCCCATCGCAGTCTACGGGACTTAACTGTTCTTATTATATCTGGCTTCCTATAAAGACCATGTAGTTCATTGTTATGTAGTCTTCTCCATTCACTTGTCTGTTCATCTCTCTTTGGTCCAAAAATTTTCCTAAGAACTTTATTCTCAAATACTCGTAATCTCCTTTCCTCCCTTAAAGTAAGAGGCCATGTTTCGCAGTTAAATCTGTTTGGGCTTGTAAAAAATAAATAATATGATTGTATGAGAAATAACTATTAACAATAATGCAGATTCGTTAAACAACATTTAATGATTTTTAGAGCAACAGAACTTTTGTTTTTTGTTCCAATGAGATTTAGCATTGCCAGTGATGTATATAGGAATAATCACAAAGGTCTAATGTTACTGTTCAATCTACAGTTTCGTGAGTAACTGTGATCAATTGTGAGAGTCTCAATTTTGTTTAGCCTCCATCTCAATGGGAAGGTAAGAGAGAAGAAAAAAATAAAATGTCCAAAGTGACAAAATATACTCATGAAAATGATAGTTTTCAAGTTCTTACTTACTCAATTGCACTATCGAACCCATAGGTTCATGGCAGCACGGACATGTGCTGTTCATACATCCCTATCCTGAGCTAATGCTTTCCAATTATTCCCTGCATAATCTACTTCCCTCAAAGCATAGTTAATGTTGTCCTCCCACCTCATTCTTGGTCTACCAACTGGGCGTTTTCTCTCTGGTTTTCCTACAAGAAGCTTCCATGCAAGTCTTTCATTCCCCATATGTGCCACATGCCCTGCCCATCGCAGTCTACGAGACTTAACTGTTCTTATTATATCTGGCTTCCTATAAAGACTATGTAGTTCATTGTTATGCAGTCTTCTCCATTCACTTGTCTGTTCATCTCTTTTTGGTCCAAACATTTTCCTAAGTACTTTATTCTCAGAAAACTCGTAATCTCCTTTCCTCCCTTAAAGAAAGAGTCCATGTTTCATATCCATATAATATAACTGGTAGAATAATAGTTTTATATATTTTCAGTTTAACGTTTTTTGAAAGGAGTTGGGACATCAAGAGTCTCTGTAACGCATAATACCACGCATTTCCAGAATTGAGCCTATGTTTAATTTCTTTGTGCATCTCATTCCTATTTGTGATTATTGTTCCTAGGTATTTGAATTCAGCCACTTCCTCAAAATTCCCCTCATTTGTCATTTGCTGTCCATTCCCATTATATAATGCATTTCTACGTGTGACCATATATTTAGTTTTATTGATATTTACTTCCAGTCCTAATTCCTTAGTGTGTGCGTGTATCTCCTCGCTATCGGCCAGTAGAACTGCATCATCAGCATAAACTAACAGCTTATTAATACCATTGAGTTGTAGGCCTTTCAAGTTCAGTAAATTAAATTTAAAATGGCTTTTTATCATTGTTTTCGTGAGTATTTCACATAAAAATATGTTTCAATGTACTGATTTCAAGTCATGAAGTTATTCATGAAAATATTTTCATTTTGTGAAAAAACATCGGCCAAATTCCTGTCCAACTTTATGTGATTGGTAATATTTGACAATTACATTGATTTTTGTAACATTATTACCAAACATTCACATCTTTACGTATCAGTAACAATGTTCAATATCAAACACCCTTATTAAGCACAGCAGACAAGTAACTTACCCCAAAACTTTCTTCTGAATTTGTTTAAAATCCTTAAAATTTATTGACATGAAATGTACAGACCTCTAAGATTTTGCAGCATGAGATATATTAATGCAAATGAGTCAAATACTCTGATAATGGATCTGTTGCTAGTTTATGCGTATCACGTACATTTTTTGCACAATTCTATTTTTAACATTGAAAATGAGAGCATGCAGTCCACTACTTGTATGCAGTACATATGTGAAGTATTAAAATATGTAAACACCTAAAATATAACACAATTTTATAATATAATCACTGATTTTATTCATAGTAGTTTGTCATTGTGTTTAACTAAAGTAGATTCATCCTATGACCCTCTCCTGGTTACATTACCCAATTCCCGGAGAAAAAACTGCAGAAGCAATAAGCTGCCAGCACATGGGCCAGATATTACAATTCCAATACCACAACAACACTACAAGAGAGTAGTAGCAGCACACAAAATAATTTCAATTTGTCCCAACAATCATAAGAAAACCATTCGCGTCCTATCAATTAACCAAAATTAAACAATTTGGTAAGCGATTTGGGTCTTACTAAAAAAAGTTAATTTTGATCACGAGATTTAAAGAAGACAATCTTTTAACTGCTGGCACAACTTTTTATTGGTATAGAAATCATGACGAAGAATTTAAGAAGTATTTTGTAAAGAGAGGGAAATTGTATACTGTTGGCTTGAATGGTTGCTCAGGAACAGTTTACAAACCGGCAGATTGGTATACATTTATTGTCTCTAGCAAAATAAGTCTAAAGTGCGTTCTTCTGGATAATGGGAATAACTTAGCCAGTAGTTCATTCGGTATACACATACAAACAAGTGTACTATTCTAGAAGCAATACAATATAATGAAACAAGTGGTACATGTGCTGTGATCTTAAAGTGTGTGGTATTTTCATGGGGCAACAAAGAGGATACATGAAATTTCTGTGTTTTTCATGTGATTGAGACTCTGGAGCCAGAAAAAGGCACTGGAAAGTTACAAATTTGCTGAGAAGAAAACAACTGGTGCCAGGAACAAAAGATCACACATTAGTTTATTCTGAAAAGATATTGCTACCTCCTTTGCACACAAAACTAGGATTAATGAAGCAGTTTGTTAAAATTTAAAAAAAAATGCCCCCTGTTACCAATATATTGCTAAAAAATTATGTTAATGTCGGAGGCAAAAGTGAAGGAAAACTTTTCATGGTCACAGATTCGCAAACTTGTTTCTTCTAAAAACTGCATGTCTGACATGGAACTACAAACTTTGTGAGAAAAGTGTAAAACCATGCTCAAAAACTTCAGGGTACTGAGATGTAATACAAACTTGAAGTTACACTTCCTTCACTCTCATCTCAATATTTCACAGAGCACTAAGTGAAGAATCTTGTCATAAAGACATAAAAGAGATGGAAATGAGATATGAGGGTTGATGGGATGCCTTCAAGATTGCCTACTATTTTCGTTGGTGATTGGCAGAGACCGGATGTTAGGGAAAATGCCTATAGTTATTTATTATGAATATTGTAAAAGTGACTTCATATAAGTTCATACCAATGATCCTAGAGTTGTTTTTCATGAAGTTCATTTTGCCTATAAATGCCTATTTCATCTTACAATGCCTATAAATGCCTATTTGTCATTTTTCTCCAAATTAACTTAGTATTTCAATGAAATTGAAATGGACACACTTCATGACACATATCATTGCACAGAAACCTTTAATTGACTGAAGGTATTATTTTTATGTTGGTAACACTGAATTCAGTCTGTAGTCCTCGTTCACAGACAGGTGCTTCAAAGACAAAGTGGCGCGACAAGTGTATGTGGCAAATTATTATTTTATTATTATTTTTTTTCCTTTAGAACAGTTGTTTCACGATGCCTAAAGAATGGACAGCAATAAAACAGTAAAAGACAAACTGACCAATTTCGTGAAAGAAATTGGTGCGGAAATGTTCTCAAGTGACGATTCAATATTGTTTTGCAAAGTGTCTAAAATTTCAGTGAATTGCGCGAAGAAGTGCCATGTTTCGCAGCATGTACACACTGCAAAACATAAATATGCTCTTTGTAAAAAGGCAAAACAAGTTCCAAAAGCATCTCTGATATCTTCGTATGCTATTGATAGCATATATTCTTTACGTAAGGCTGTAAAAAATTATGATGTCCATTTTTTGTAAGAGCCTATTTTGATCTTTAGTGCCTATATTAATGATTTTTAGAGCCTTTTTGCTGCCCATTTTGAAAATTTTAAGTGCCTAACATCCGGACTTTAGTGATTGGTATGAGAAAATCCTTGGCAGTAGCACACACACCAGTCAATTCACCATTCATTTAGATCTTAAGGTACATTACTAGTGTTTTTATTATTTTAAACTGTTTTACAGTACAATTGATATTGTATCAAGCCTCTGTAGGTTACAGAAGAATTTAAAGGATAATGGATATTACATATAATGTAAAAAGTAATAAATATTTTATTTCAACATGGCATAAAAAAACCTTATGTGATACAAAAAACTGTAAACGTACTTGAATTTAGCTCACCAATATTAGGTTTTGAGACTTGATAAACCTTGTGATGCAGAAAAAAAAATTAAATTCCAAGGCCTGTGTTATGAGACACCTTTGTTAACTAAAACACACCTATAAAGACAAATTTCTGCATCAACTAGGATTTGAATCTATGATCTGCAACTTTATGTGGTGGCACTCTTCAGGTAACTTGCTGGGCAAAAACTAACTTATCTTTGTTTAATCGCAAAAGTAAATGTCATGAATTCAGATCTCAGCACAGACAAACAGTTTTCTCTTTAGTTGTATTAATATTGGTTATGGAGAGCTGGTCTATGTATTAAGACATATTTAAGAATAATTTTACAAAGTAACTTACTTGCAGTCCTGGATCCATGTTTCACAGATCTTGGTGTTCAATAGCTAACTGGTAATTCAGTGAAATCCGTTTATCTGAAAATGTCGATTGCATCATTAAAACACGATCAATTTTTCTCAATGTAAGGTTATGAAAAAGCCATGATGTTTAAGGTATGATGCCTTGGTGTAGTGATTATGGAACTCGTGCTGCTATTATTCTCCATGCAGAAGATATTTCCTCATGGAATTACGGTTAGTATGGAACTGCTGCCCACCGAGAATTGTAAGGAATTTGGGTAACTACAATAGCAGCTCCAGGTTCATAACAGGAGGGGATCCAACAATCTGACTAAGTGTCACCCCTATATTGGCTGGATCATTGTCCATTTCTGTGATTGAAACATGTGGATGTGAGATCAGAAGTATGCTGGTAGAGAAGTTAGTGTACAACCATTTATAATGAATGTTTGGGAATTTATTTCGAAAGTTGGTCATACTGATTTCACAGTCATGTACTGCCATCTAGCAACACATACATAAACTTTCTGTAGGACTTCAAAGATATGTGGTTCCACCTCGCGACAACTCTACAAACTCATGTATATATCCACAGTTATTCCTTAGGACATAGAAAATGTATTGGGAAAGCTAAACTGCTGTTTTCCTGAGCTCAATATCTTACCTCATTTCGAGGCATTTCTACAATTCTTTTGGGGAAAGAATCAACATATATATGTCAGATAATTATTCAAATATGCAGCAATAAAAAGTGGTGTTTTTCGGTTTCTTAATTTAAACTTAAGGTGGGCTAGAATCCCCACATTTTCTATTATTCAAGAACTGTAAACAATGTTCTATGAAGCATATTTTACAAAACCTTTAGGATAACAGGAAATGGGCTCAAGTCTAGAAAAACTTACCCTTGATTTTTCTGTTTAATGTTGTGAATTATAACTCTTCCTCTGTATTTAATAACATTTTTTAATATTATATAGTATTTCAAAACAATTCTTATAACTTTATTTTAGAATTTTTAAGTATTTATTCAAATACACATATTGCGATGGTGACTTGCTATTTTTTCCAGAGAGTATATTACATAGATGGAACCAGTGGGTTATCGATGGTTGTGATTATTAAGGAGGGAAAAAAAGAGCATTTATGGGATCCACCTGAGGTTAGAGTAACTGAATTAGGTTAAGTGTGACTTAGCTTTTAGGTTCATTACATTTTAAATTTGTCTAAATACATCAAACAAAAGAAAAACGATAATAATCGAAACAACGAAAATAATTTATATGTGGTTCGATGGTAGGTTATCGCTGGCTCTATAAACTCTGGCGCATGCGCACTGTTCTATAGGACTTCAAAAATAATATCAGGTAAGTTAAAGTGGACTTTTTCCCAGGAAATGTTAGTAAAAAGGACCTCAATCCAATAAAAGTTGTTACCAGTATTTTAAAAATTCAGTGACCTAATAGAAACTTCAGGCTACACACACACTGTAACATGATGAAAAAAGTTCATCATCATCATCAACAAGGATTAAGCCCAATGGCCTGTTCCGATCTCATTATAGGTCGAATTGGTCCTTCCATCTCTTCAATGGTCTTCCCAACATTCTTCTCCCTTTTGGTTTATAATTATACATTCTTCTTGGTATTCACTGGTCATTCATTCGTATTATGTGCTGAAGATAAGCATTTTGATATTTTATTCTTTCACAGAGATTAAATATATTAAGTTCTGTTCTTATATCTTCGTTTTTCTTTTTATCTGTCCTTTGGTATCCTGCTATTGCTCTCAACATCTTCATCTCTGTAGCCTCTATTTGTTTACTATCTGCCTTTGTTAATGTCCAGGTTTCACATCCATAGATAAGAGATGGAACTGCCAATACTTTGTAAAACTTCAAAATAGTTTATTTTCTAGTCTTATTCAATAAAGTGCATTTAATTGTGCCACATAGATAATTGAATCGTATTTTAGTGCGTTTATCTAAATTTCTGTCATTGCCTAAATGACATCCCAAATAATTAAAATTCTGAACTTGGTCTATAAATTACATTGTTTATCATTATTTTTTCTTATTGCACATTTTCCTTTCAGAGCTAATATTTTTGTTTTAGATGTAGATATTCTTAAATTGTATTTTAGAGAGATATCATTTAAAGTATAAAGGAATAGTTGTAAAGCATCTTCTGGTGCTGTCATTATTACTTGATCGTCTGCAAAAGCAGAGTTGTCAATGCACTATTTATATTAATTTGTTATTGGCCATTCATTTATGACATGGTCCAAGTATAAATTAAATAATTCTGGAGACAATGGACACCCATGTCTTACTCTCTGGTTTATTTCTATGTTTTGTTTACTAATTTTATCTCTGCAGTATATTTTAAAATTTGTTACTATTTATAAACTCTGAATGGCTTTTATAAGGTGACAATGGATACCCTTGTCTTACTCTCTGGTTTATTTCTATGTTTTGCTTACTAATTTTATCTCTGCAGTCTATTTTAAAATTTGTTTCTATATATAAACTCTGAATGGCTCTTATAAGGGGTTGAGGAATTCCTTTCATTTCCAGTATGTTCCATAATTTATTTCTACTTAAACTATCAAATGCTTTAGTATAATCAACAGAAGCTATATACGTGGGTAAATTAAATTCTTTTCTTTTTTTTTATCAATTGGGCCATTGTAAAAATGCAATCTATAGTTGACCTACCCTTTCTGAATCCATTCTGTTCCTCACTTAATATTGTTTCAGCTATTTTATTTATTCTAAATGATACAATTTTTGCATATATGTTATAAGCTGAATTTAATAAACTTATTCCTCTATGGTGAAATTAAATGTTTCTTACCTCTCCTCATATAAATTTTCTAAGTTGATCACAATTTCGAGACTATAACTGTCTCATCATCAGAACATTGTTAGCAACTGGTGTTATAAAGTTCTGATGATGAGACAGTTATAGTCTCGGAATCGCGATCAACTTAGAAAATGTATATGAGGAGAGGTAAGAAACATTTAATTTCACCATAAATTAAACCTCATAGTGATTAATTCCTATAAAAGTTAAATTATTCCTCTATATTTGTACATTCTCTTATGTTTCCTTTTTTAAATATCGGAACAGTTATTGCGTCCTTCCATTCATCCGGAACAGAGCCCGTTTTCCAGCAAAGGTTTATAAATTCAAGAAACTTAACAATAAATGTAATCGATGCACATTTGAATAATTCTATGTTTAGATTATCTGCTCCAGGCGATCTCTTGTTTTTAAAATTTTGCAATGTTAACGTTACCTCTTCAAACCTAATACTATCCACAATTAGGGTCATTTTCTCTTAAGGCTATTGTTTGTTCTTTATGTTTGTCCACAACAATGTATAATGTTGTTCCCAATGTGTAAGAGGTATTATGTCCTTTTGTTTTTATTTAAATGTTTAATAACTTTATATGCTCTAACTTGGTGTCCGCATACATCATGTTCTAAATTCGACACATATCTGTCCCAAATGCACAAAAGAAAGTTATATTGCATGGATCCCACGGCTTTGACAGATTTTTGGCAATGAACAGGTAGACATATTAGCAAAGAAAGCTGCCATGCTCCCTAACTTCTTCAAAACAGATACATCATACCACTCCTCTAAACTCTATACTGGATGAGTCAGGAGGAAAGGTACGTGCTTTGAGGAGTGTCAGTACTGGTCCTTCTAACATACACATGGTGTTTTCTTAACCATTTCATTGTAATTTAATGAAAACAACGAGGAACCTGAAAAGTGTAGGTGACAGTAAATCAAGATACTGTTATCTTAAGTTTTGTTTAATTGTGTACGTTTCCTCACAGATGATGTTCAAACACTCCACCACCAACTTGAATGCATTTTGCTGCTCTTGTAGACAGCTGAGATACAATGGAATCATTGCTTGTCCACCGAAGTCACTCGATCTTACCCCATTATTTACTGTTTGTGGCGTTGGCTTACGAGTGAAGTCTACAAGCACAGAGTCGAACTTCTCACTTGTATTTTACATGCTTGGCTCAAGTAAAGGAATGTACTAATGAGCTCAGATCAGTAACACAACAGCTGTCTACAAGAGCACCAAATGCATTGAAGTTGGCGGTGGAGTGTTTGAACATCTTTTGTGAGGAAATGTACAAAATTAAACAAAATTTACGATAAGAGTATCTTGATTTCCTGTCACCTACACTTTTCTGGTTCCTGGTTGTTTTCATTAAATTACCCTGAAATGGTTAAGAAAAGGCCATATGTATATGAGAAGATTTTTGTTCAGAATCACCAATACTATCACCCCTCAGAGCATGTACCTTTCCTTCTGACTCACCCTGTATAAAGAAGCAGATGAAGGAACAATATCTCATGAGCTTAGAAATAAACACAGCAATAACCTGCAAGACCTCCATACATAATACACCTGACTGGCCAAGACAAGAAGCTGTTGTGAAATTCCAGCTCCAAAATGGACATGGCATTCTTCCCATAAAACTGTCTCGCTTTGGAACCACCTGCAAGCTCTGAAACCTGGATTACGATACAGAATACCAGCTCAACTGCACTTCTACTAGCGCTTGATTTTTCAGTTATATTGTTGTAAACTGTATTTACTAACATTATTTAATGTTTTAAACTTTCTAAAAAAATTTTATAACATTATTAGACAATTTTCAAGTATTTATTAAAATATGCTTATCACAATATTATGACAATGTTAGACAATATTGTGATGCTAACTGCTATTTTCTCCACAGAGTATATTACTTAGTCTATGATTTTACTATTGCTGTTTTGGGTTATTGCTGGTTGGATCAGCGTTAGGGAGTGATAAGTAAGTGTACACCCATTTTTAATAAAAGTTTTGTAATTTTAATATTATATTATCGCTAGTTGGATCAGCGTTAGGGAGTGATAAGTAAGTGCACACCCATTTTTAATAAACATTTGGTAATTTTAATATTATTAATATATTTTAACATAGATTTGGGGATTTATTGCAAATATTGGTCATTAAATTTCATAGCGACGGATAGTAATCAAGGATGATAATCGATAAGTGGTTCGATTATGGATTATCGCTGGCTCTATAAACTCTGGTGCATGTGCACTGTTGTTCTATAGGACTGAAAATATTTCACGCTAGTTTAAGTGCAGTTTTTCCTAGAATACCTAATGTGCTGCCCGTCTCTTCGCAGTATATCTGAGACCGGATAATAATCGGAAGCCAGAGTCATTATGATGAATCAGATGAACAAATGACATTTTGTCAATGTTTTATGTCATTAGATAAATAAATAAATAAATACATGATCAAAAATCAATTTGGATAATCCTTCCATTAAGCACAGCAAGAATTTTTTCTAAGTCCCAGGCAGACACCAAGCGCATGCGCTAACAAATGCAAAGCAGTTTACTCTACGGATTATTGCAATGCAGCCAACATCATACATGCTATTTAATGAACCTAAAAGCTAACCTAATGCAATTTAAGTACTCTAACCTGTGAAAGACCAACCTAAAAGCTAACCTAATGCAATTTAAGCACTCTAACCTGTGAAAGAATGCAACATCCAAAAATAAATAGTAAGTTCTCAAATTCTAAAGTACTTAACCTATGTTGGCTGCACTGTTGTTGTATAGAATATTCTTAAAAATCAATATGGCTGCCACATCTTCATGTTACATATATAGTTATATACCATAAACAAATATGTTCAATTAATCAGAAAAAAAATTAAAATTTGTTGTAAATGGTGGGAAATAATTTTAAAATAAAACCCTGCATGCGCATGGTGTCTGCCTCAGAATTAGAAAAAATTCACACTGCGCTCATGGTAACATTTTGTAATATTTCAAACATTTTGCAACAATACTTATAACCCTTTTTTTCTACAATTATTAAATATTTGTCTGCGTAAGCAATGATTCTGTCTTTACTAACATTTTGTAACATTTGAGACATTTTGCAACGATACTTATAAACCATTTTTTTTACAATTATTAAATATTTATGTACAAATGCAATGATTTCTTCAAAGTTATGCAGAAACTGTGCGCATGCGCAAAGTCTAAAAGGAGATATCTGTGAAATTGGAATGACCATCATTCAAAAGTATATTTGGAGAAATGTTGGTAAAGACAGAAGATGTAGATAGAGCAACAGTTTTACAAGAACATACTATGGAAAAACAAGGGAAAGGTAATCTAAAGTTAAGCCATGAAAGTAAAGTGAGGTAGAATCCATGTTGGAAACTTCAGCCAAAGCATTTTATACTGTTTATGAATATTGTTAAGAACGAGCTTTAGAAATGTTCAAAATAGTGGGAAAAGTTAGTAAAAACACAACCATAAACCAATAATCTGGTAAATGTGTTGTGGGTATTTTAAAAAATTCAAAGACCTAATGGTAATCAGCAAAAATAAACATGCTGACACGACATAAAAAGCAATTCTGTACGCACACCAATGTACGAGAAAGGGCTGAGGTGTACAAACCGTCACACACAGTTTTCCATCTAATATTCTTATGCCACTGATGTACTAAACATTTTTCAACCATTTATAATAATTTTGGTACTATTTTAAAACATTTTGGAACCATGTTATAAACATTTCTTATGATTTTTAAATATTTCTTAAGTATGTGAATATTGTACATGGAGTACTACAGGTGCAGAAATGTTTCATGTAACATCCACTAAGCGACTCACATCGCAGTTACCAACATTTGAAAATAATTCCAAACCATATTTAGTGTTAATGTACGTAAAATTAGTTTATAGTTTATTAAATAATATGCATGTAAATTGTTTTGTTAGGTTAGGAAAAGGGAAGTTAGTTTACATCCATTTCTTTTTAGGATTTGGGAATTTATTCACGAAGTTGTTAATGCCAACTTCAGAGCCATCTACCGGAAGCTACATTATCCATTACAGCAACTCCTGCAACTCGCACATGCGCACTGCATTCTGTAGAACTTACAAGAATTCATGTGCGACGGTTTTCTACATCTTATCCCGAGAAAGTACTAAAATACGAAAAATATGATTATTGTATCCTTCTGCCGATAATTGAATGGCTCAACTGCACTTCTACTAGCGCTTGATTTTTCAGTTATATTGTTGTAAACTATAGCCCTTTTTCTGTATTTACTGACATTATTTAATATTTTAAACTTTTTCAAACAATTTTTATAACATTATTTGACAATTTTGAAGTATTTATTTAAATATGCAAATCACAATATTATGACACTGTTAGACAATATTGTGAAGCTAACTGCTATTTTCTCCTCAGAGATTATTACTTAGTCCATGATTTTTCTATTGCTGTTTTGGGTTATTGCTGGTTGGATCAGCATTAGGGAGTGATAAGTAAGTGTGCACCCATTTTTAATAAACATTTGGTAATTTTATATATTTTTTAACCTAGATTAAGGATTTAATGCAAATGCTAGTCATTTAAATTTCATATCAACGGATAGTAATCGAGGATGATAATCGATATGTGGTTCGATTGTGGGTTATCACTGGCTCTATAAACTCTGGCGCATGCGCACTGTTGTTCTATACGACTTCAAAAAAATTTCACGCTAGTTTAAGTGTAGCTTTTCCTAATTGTATTTTATGTCGGAAAAGTCCAGTATTTGGCGGACATGAATTCCTCTACGTTCCACAGAATCGCAGTGGGCATGCAGGAGTTGCTGTAATGGTTAATGTAGCTTCCGGTAGACGACTCTGCAGTCGGCATTACCAACTTTGGGAATAAATTCCCAAATGCTAAAAAAATGGACATAAACTAACTTGCCATTTCCTAACCAAAGTAAACAATTTACATGCATACTATTTATTCCCAAATGCTTAAAAAAATGGACGTAAACCAACTTCCCATTTCCTAACGTAACAAAACAATGTACATGTGTATTATTCAATCAAACTATAAACTAATCTTATGTACACTAACACTAAATATGGTTTGAAATTATTTTCAAATGTCATTTTCTAATGGCGAGATTTGACGCTTAAGTCATTTTCTCTCTGGCTTCCCAGTACAAGCAAACAAGGTCCTTAGTGTGTTGTGCAGTTGGATTTAAAGTTGTTTTCAAATGTTGGTAAATCCGATTTGAGAGCTACCATCTAGCGGATGTTACATGAAGCAATCCAATACACAAATTTCGCGTAATTTATAAATATTTAATAATCTTAAGAAATGTTTATAAAATGGTTCCAAAATGTTTAAAATAGTACGAAACGTGTTTACTGCATTAGTGGCATAAGAATGTAAGTGCAGAATTGTGTCCGCCAAATAATGGACCTCAGCCTTTATGTCAACTACCGTAATGTTCCCAGGCCACCACTTAACTTTGTATTACAAAACAATTCCCTCTTGGTAATAACTGAGGTTACATTGATAGTTATATGGTCTCCCACCCTCTGAAGAATTCTAACAAATACAAGAAACTTTTTAATTTGAAAATTAGCTAATCAAATAGGTTATTAATCCAATCTATCTTAATGATTGTACTTGCCATTAAAAGTTACCTGAATTCAACCAGATAAATATTTTATCTTCTCAATTATTTCTACAGAAAACTTATTGATTTTTTTTTTTTTAATTTAAAGGAATGACAAAAATGGAAGCAACACATAGACAGAATGAATGAAGATAGATATCCAAAACAAATAACAAAATACAAACCTAAAGGCACCCGAGATGTGGGCAGACCTAGAAGGAGATAGGCTAAAGTCGGAACGGGTCAACGGACCTAATCCATGAATTAGTGATGGGTAATTCGAGAGTGAGTCGTTTAAAAAGAACGCTTCACTACTGTAAAGTGTCAAAAAGTTACTCACTTTTAGTGAACTGCCAGTTCAGAGTTCACTACTGCTACTTAAAATTAAAATTTACTTTTTATTTCAAGCTCTAGATGTCTCACTCCAAATCAACTTTCGCTCATTCGTTGATTACTCTACATTTCTCCGCTCATCGACCTTGTATGTCCCCGCCTCTTTCCTACGTCATCCATATCGTCATCCGTACCGCAGTGAGTGTCTGAGAAGAACGAACTACCTTGGATGAACGAAATGGTATAAAAAGAACGAACTATCTTAGAAGAGTGAAGTGTTTTAGATGAACGAAGTGGTATCAAAGAACGAACTACCTTGGAAGAGTGAAGTGTATTAGAGGAACGAACTACCTTGACAGAGTGAACTGGCTTTAAATATTCAGTTGTACTTCAAACTCTCAACATTCGACACGCTCATTCATTCAGTACATGTACATTACGGCACCTTCCCGCTCTTGCTGACGTCATCACTCATACGCAGCATTACTCAGGGATTACTCATTTTGATCTACGGTGTTACTCCGATTGAGGGTCTTTCCACTTTTCAGTGGTTGCCCTTTTACCAACCGGCTGCTGGCCCTTCACATCCACATGTGTCAATCACAGAGGTAGATGATCAACAGCCAGTGAAGGGGTGACATGTGGTTAGCATGTCGAGTCCCCCAGCCGTTATAGCTGGTTCCTCAACCTGGAGCCGCTACTTATTGTAGCTACCCAATTGCCTCACGATGCTGGGTGGGCACCGGTCCCATACTGGCCGAAATACCATGAGAAAATTTCTTCCCCCGTGGAGACTCGAACCAGCGCAAGTCCCGTAGCTCTGCGCCAAGGCTTCCTACCTTAACCGCTCGGCTACGGCGCGGGGACTTACGGCGTTACTAACGCTACAAATCTAATGTAGTCTAATATTACAATCACTTTACATTTTATTTACTGGAATTCCGAAAGTATTTAATAAAAATCCATTTTATCCAAGTTTTAAAACAACATAATTTACTAGGTTTACAAAAAGCTGTTGCAAAATTGAGTAAAAATCTTACCTTGCTAAACATTTAGAGCGAATATGCCGTACAAGTTTAAAAGCATCCCGTCCCCTGAATGAAACTGTGTTTAGAACAAAAGTTACACTTTGCTTTACCATCGCCTAAATCGGCGAAGAAAACCCCAAATTTCACTACTTTTTCTTGATCGCGAATTAGAAGCCATTCTGTAAAAGTGCACACACAAGGCTAAATTTTGTTGGCCTACCCAGTATTCACCCTCTTTATATTTTTAGTTTAGAGATTGTAAAGATTAAGATCAAGTAATTGCCAGTTGTACGATTTTGCATATTTCTTCATTTTTAAAGAACTATTATGCAAATAATATGAGTAAATAATACATATATAAATAAAATAAAATATATCTTCCTTAAAAGTTTTAAAATACTCCACACTTTTTTTTTCAAATTATAGAATTACGATTTTGTTTTTTTATTAACATTTACAACTTGAAATAAAATATGTAAACATTGAAAATCTGTATATAAATACAATTATGCAAATAATACAATTATAACACAAATAAAAAGGAGGTGTAAATAATTATAAAATAAACAAAAGTATGCTAGCAGTCATATTAGAATTTTTCATACTCAAATAAATTAAAATATAATTTACAGAACTATTTACGTTTATTTTTAAAATTCACAGCTACCATGTGGTTGGTTAACGTCAAGTCACCCCATGCTCGTGCCTTTGTGCTTCCCCCTCCAGCCCATTTTTTTTTTTGCGAGTAACGAACTATTTCTCGAAATTAACTAGTTGGGCACAACGCTAATGTCCAGCCTTAGAAAACGCTCTTTATTAACCATCAGAAGTTTTTTTTTTTTTTTTACTGCAGACCGGTGCCAAGGCGGCTTTTACTTACAAATAGTGATTGAAACCAAATGGACAAATAAATAACAAAACGAACCTTAAGTTCATTGTTAAAAGCTGTTGTCGTATTTCACGTGCTGATATGTACTTCGATAAATGCCTCCATCGCCACGATCGGTATATCATTGTTCTTGTTATTTCTTCATGAAAATTGATCCGTCTACGGAAATAAGTCTTATTTTTAGAAGGCAAATTGTTAATGCTACGGCTGAATATCAATCTAAATTGCAAGACCTTTTGAAAGGCGCAAAACAGGAAAAAATTAGTAAGTTCTTTAAGCCCTTCCCTAAAACTGGCAATTGTTCAAAATCTCTCAATAAATTAATTTTGTTTTTTATCATTTTATTGTATTTTGTAACCTTGGAACATATCCCCTATATACCCATACAAATTATCATTCCATATTTGCGGAACATATCTCCCGCGAATAAGGAGCTTTTATTGTGCTCACTCTCTTTATATTTTTAGTTTAGGTATTGTAGAGATTTAACATCAAGTAATTGCCAATATTACCATTTTGTATCTTTGTATTTAAAGGAATATTATGCATATAATACAGTTATAACAAAAATAAAAACAAGGAGGTATAAATAATTATAAAATAAACAAAAACATGGTAGCAGTCTTGTTAGAATTGTTCATACTCAAATAAATTTGAGCAGAATTTACATTAATTTGGTTGGTATTATATATGTTTATCTTTAAATAAAATTTACAGCTACCATAGGTTAACGTCAAGTCACACAGATTCTTCTCTTCTGGAGAATCCGTGCGGGTTTCGAATGGACATAGCTGTGCCATCTGTTGGTGATACGGTAAAGTTTTTTCAATATGCAGAAATGAAAGGTTTTTTTTTTTTGCTTGTAGAATGAATGGGGGCATTCAGTAGCCAAAGCGCTGCAAAAGCGCTTTAGCGCTTTTATCTGCAGCATACCATTCAGCGGGCAATAAAGCGCTCTAGCGGACTTGCAGCTACTGCAGCGAAGTAAAAGTAGGCTGCAGATAGAAGAAACCGCTGCATACATTGTGATTGGCTGGTTCATTCAGTTTAAACATGGCGTCTTTGTCCATAAACAATTTATATTTTATGTACAAATTTTGTGTTATTTATGTCTGGACATTAATATATGAGTTATTCGAGGTGGCTAACCGTTTTAGACGAACATAAGTGATATATTAAGTAAAACTAAAGACAGTGATAATTTTAAGATTATTATCAAGATCAAGAATTTACGATTATAACCTCTTTTCATGCAAATCATTGTGTTATTGACGAGTGAATGTTTTTATTATGAAAATTGTATCCGCAGATGATTCATTCGCTAATACCTGGTGCCAAGTTAATTATAATTTTTGTTTTCAAGATATATGAAATAAATTAGAATAGTATGATTGTGTTCATGGGGTCATTTCTGGAAGTGCTACAGTGGTCGTCGAACCAATTTTCTCTATAGATAAAACGAACATTTGTACTATTCTTTAAATGTGCAACACAATAAGAAATTTGTGTAATGGACAAAGAGATGAACTGTGTATCTTATGTTTGTAATCTTTTCTGAATAAAAAGCTTTGTGAAGTATCAGCCATAACTTGAATTCAAATATTACAATATTCTAGTTTTCTTATCTAAATTTGACCAGTGAAGATACAAATACTCAGTGTGATGTGCATGAATAAAATTAAATTGCAGCTAGAGTTGGTTAATGTATTAACAGAAAATTTTGCACTCAGCATGGGATTTTAATCACAGCTGATCCATTATTATTTAATCTCCAACTTTATATACTATGTCCTATCATTGAGATACTGAGAGCCGTTACTTGAACCAGGTATGAATCATTTTCGCATTAATTCCCAATTTATCATAAAATGAAATGTGGTGTTATATCTTTTAATTCAAATGCATGTAGTCTCTCGTATGGGATATTGCTATTCACTGTATATTACCATTAATCTTGGTGGTAAATGTTTTTCATGTTATTATAAATAATTCAGTGATATACTATTTAGTGTAGCACTTAACTTTACTAAGAAAGTGGCATTGCTAATGTTAGAATTATATTAAATAATGTCTTTAAGTATGGTGAGTGAGAGGTTATCTATAATTAACTGCTGTTATGACAGAATTTCACATATATGGTTGGAAATTACATATAATGTTTTGGTTTTATTTTAGCCATAAATATTATGGTAGTTACTCTTATAAGTAATTAATATTATCAGATGATGCAAAAAAAGTTAATTAATTATTAAGAAAACTATTTAAAATTATTATAAATTAATATTCTTCTTTGTTTTCATTCCTATTCCTTGACAAATTTAAAATAAAGATGAAGTATGTTTGAGGTTGAAAAAATACAATGATGCCTTCCTTTATACAATTGTTTGGTTGCTGTACTTAGGTCATGTCTTGCACCACATACATTAATTTTGCACATATGCCTGTACTTCCTGCATTTTCTAGTGTAACCCCTATTCCTCATAGATTTAAATATAGACCTAAAAGTGTCAAATATTATGTAAGAAATCACATGAATAAAAGGCTGAACAATTGAATAAAATTTACCCTACAGCCCACCTGGCAATACTTTTAGTGTGGTTATTAAATATATTTGTTATGTGATGATGAAGGAGCAAGATATGCATCACATAGGGAATTCGCAGGAGTGATGTTTAAATATAATAAAATAATATCAAGTTGTGTCCAAATCAGGGTCAGATCAAGTGATTAGATTAAGCCACTATATTTATAGAGGTCTGTAATTAACTAGGGTGCAGGCTGACTACATCTGATGAACGAAATGGATGTTATGAAAATGGGGAAAGGTGGAATAAAATTGTGGTAGGGGAAAATGGGAGAAACCCTGAAAGAACATGTCATAGATCCGTTTCCTCCACTACAAAATCTACTTATAATGACCGAGACTAACCAAGTTAAAAAAAGCTACTCTTACTAAAACACAAATTAATATGATTAAACTAATAATAAACATTATAAATAAAGTTCTCGAGAAGCCAGCGGTGAGAGGCGAGCGTCTAATCGCTTGCGTCACGGAGCCGCCTGATATATTAATAATTAAAAAAATACAAATTTTCTCGTTATAATAATATTTTATTTTAAACGATCTATTCGTCGATTTCATAAATTACATACATTAAAATAAATCGTAAATTCTGTATGTCCCTATTAGTATTATGATTAATTTCAATAGCATCGCGTAGTAATATGAGTAATGAGCCAATGAACAAATTTAAATTTGGCGGTATAGCTGCATGCAGCGGTCCATTCAACAGACTCCTTAAATTTTCGCTGCAAATGGCAGCCATTTTTGCTAAAGCGCTAAAGCGCTTTACTGCCCGCTGAATGCGCCCAATGAAGAAGGGCTTCGCTAAATTTTGTGAACGAACTAGTTCAATTGAATGGTTCACAAAAGTGAGTGCGAGTGAACGAACTACTTTTCCAAATGAACTGGTTGGGCACAACGCTACCATGAATGCAGATGATGATGAGGAATGATCCAGGTTCTCTGTGATCCAGATCTTTATGCTCGAGAAGGCGGCAGCAATAATATGTTTACAGTTCTACCACTTATCATAAAAAATATTCTAAACAGGTGAACCAACACTACTAAATATATAAAAATTGATTAATTATTAATAATAGTAGAAAGGAGCACTCGGAAGAGTTTTATTTCAAAAGTTTTATGCTGTGGTTTATCTACGACGCAACGCGCCAGCGCAAAAATTGCTCCCCATGTATTTAAATGGAGGTGGTTTATCTACAACGCAAATTGCTGGCGCAAAAAAATTTGCGCTGACATGTCGCGTCGTGTTTTGGAATCTCTTGAATTCAGGACGCAATTTGCCAGCTCAAACAAAGAATATAGAAGATATTACCCGTACTCATTGGTGTAATTGCTAAAAACAAACTAAGATTTTATAACAAAATGTCGGAAATACAGTACTTGTTTTATAACTTTCCAATTTTAACGACGAAAGTTAGATAGTTTTGTTGCAAATCATCGAGTTCTATATATGTTTTATACAATATGAGCATGAAAGAGTACAGAGATGTACAGAAAAAAGTTATTGTGGCTTGAACTTAGTCAAGGGATAAATAAAAGCTGTTACTTTTTCTGTCTTTACTAATATTTCGAACTATTTTAATCGTTTTGCAACGACACTTGAAACTTTTTAAATGAAGAATTTTAATATGTTTATCTATATACACAAATTATGATTTTTCCTCTCAATTTATTTTCAAAGTTCTTTATTAGAATTGAAGTTGGCAAACGTGAACGCTCATAAAATTAAATCCACCAGATGGCAGGACATATGTGTGAATGACCAACATTTGCATTTAATTCCAAACCATATTTTAAGAAATAAATGTTCAATCACTTCATTTTGTTAGATTCCGATGGGTCAGTTTACTGTACATCAGATTAATTTATAGTTTACTAAATAGTATGTATGTAATTTATTTTATTAGGTTATGCAGGGACAGGTTTGTATACATTAGTTTTTGTAAACACATTTGGAAATTTATTATGAACGTTGGTCATTTTTATTTTCCATATATGTGGTGCCATCTGGCGACAATTCCATAAACATATGCGCTGTAACGTATGCGGGAGAATCCATATCAAATCGGACAGCAAAAAATTTTGCAATTTATTTTTTTAATTTTATGTATCCCTAAATATAGTGAATACATTTATAAACGTATTAATACAGAAATTTAATTTTTATCATTTATAGGTTCGTAGTTATGATGATCTAAAGTTATCGTAAATATGATAAACTAAAACGTTTACTAACTAATATTTCTGAAACAGTAAACAGCAAAAATTTGTTTCAAACATATTTATATAGGTGATATCATGTAGTTTAAGGGTGTTATTTTTATAATTAGGATATATATATATTTTCGGTGTCAATTTTCGGTTTTATGGCGGTTTACTGCAGTACATATCAAAAAATGAAAACAGAAAAAATACAGGATACTATTCACGTAATAAGGATTAATTTCCAGCAATTATCCTTTTGGAGAGTTGAATAGTTCAGACAATATAAATGTTTTTATTCTATCTTCGTAAAAAAAACTCGCGGGTCCACGGCGCAGCAGATTCATTTCACGACCAAGGTAGCGCGCGTACTTTATTGAAAGAGCTTCATCAGTGACTTTTTCAACTGCCATTAAATCGAATAGATTATTATATGTTCTCCTTAATGGAACAGTACCGTAAATTTATAAAAGTGGCGATATTTTAATTCTTACCCAGTAGATATTTATTTATCAAATTTTATTGGTGAAGTGAGAAGTAAAGAGCTGTTACTTACGTTTACTGTGAATTATTAAACAAATTATTTATAAGTAACTCACTCACTGGCTCTGTGGAACCTGTAGGTTCATTGCAGCGCGGACAAAAGCTCTCCATACGTCCCATCTTGAGCTAACGTTTTCCAATTATCTCCTGTATAATCTACTTCCCTCAAATAATGTATGTTATTCTCCCACCTCATTCTTAGTCTTTCAACTGGGCGTTTTCCCTCCGGTTTTCCTACCAGAAATTTTCAAGCACCTATTTCATCCTCCATACGTGCCAATTTTCCTGCCCACCGCAGCCTACGAGACTTAACTGTTTTTATTATATAATATTACATTTAAACTGTAATGAAAAATTTGTAACAAAATAAATGTGTTTTAAAAAAGGACAGAAGATTACGAGTAATTGAGAGTAAAGTTCTTAGGAAAATTTTTGAATCAAAAAATAGATGAAGAGACAGGTGAATGGAGAAAACTACATAATAGTCAGCTACATGATATGTATAGGAAGCCAGATACGAGTATTTCGTCATTAATTGAATAAACTGGTGTAATTTTTTATTATATTATAATTACTAATTTCAGCCTTAAAATAACTTTTTATTCAGTATATTGTATTGTACCCTGATAACTTTGACGAAATAGTATTGTTATAAGATATCACTTCCAACTAAAACCGAATGTTTTAATACTCGTACCACTTCCTAACAAACGATAATAATGCAATGTCAGCAAGTCTTCCTTAAACATCTGTTTTACATAAACAATTCTCAAGTTCAGATTACATACCAGACAGTTGATTTACATCAGTGTGTTTGTTTAATGCATCTCGTCATTTTAAGTGTCACAGTCAAATTAAAAATAATATCTTATTGTTTTTAACTAACAAGTTTGCAGATCTACAAAGACTGAGTGGTGAGTTAGAAGTTATATATAATTTTAATTATGCATATATTAGTATACAATAGTTATTAACAATATTATGTGTTAATATATAATTTTACAATTTGTTAAATGTTTCTGGAATGAGAGAATAATCGTAGAGATATACATTTTGTGTTATAAAAGGAGAATAATGGGAAGTTTAGACATTAAATACTATAATAATTTAGCTTATAATAAAAGCTAATATTATCGTGCATTTTAATATCATCTTAGATATGTCATGAGTAGAGGATGCAAGATCAAGTGATACCAAGCCAATAAAATACTGTATAATTATACCTCTTAAATATTACTTGTAACAGCATGATAATTGTTATAAATTATTATCGATAGCTTAACACTACTTGCAATATTAACATTGATGTAGGGTACAAGTACAAAATATTACAACACATTACAAAACTACTCTCTATAAAATATTTTAATAAGCCTACCAGCTTGAATTCGTAGGTGCTTAGTAATTTAAATTAAACTATACATTAGCCAAAATCAGCACAAAATTAACCGCCTACTGAACATATCAATAAAGATTGTTAAATTTAATGATATTTATTATGTAGCAATTTATTTCAAGCGCGAGGTTCTCCTACGTACCATAAATTTACGACACGGGACTCACGGATTTCCTTCCTTCTGGAGAAAGCTACATTCAGAATTCTTACGCCTTTAAAATGCCATTGATTCCTACCGAGTTTGAACCCGCGAACCTCGGAATCGGAGGCGTGCAGAGTAACCACTAGTCCACGATGATGATGATGATGATGATGATAATAATGTAATAATTGTAATAATGACAATAAAAATAATGTAATGATAATAACAATAACAATATTTGTAAGTGCGCAAAGGACTATTACCAAGTAGCTCCGTCATTGTTTGTACGAGCGAGCGATCTCCACTCACGCGAAAGGTATTGCGGGCAGTCTACACATAGGGGATTTTAGGAAAAATAATTATTTTTGGAGTTTCCTTTCAAGACTCCACTTTAATACTAATTACAAAAAATTAACTGGTGTTCAGGTAATAATGTGGCATTTTTTGATTTTATAAAATTTTTGGTGAGGAAGGTCAATTGCATATTAATTGCATTTACGCCCTTCAGAAAAACGTAAATATTAACATACTAATTTTAAAGCGAAAGAGCATAAAATCATCTATAATGTGACTATCTTTTCAAGTTGAGGGAATAGCCATACTTCGAGAAATGTATTTTATAAAAGAGACTATTTAAAACAATACGATAAATAGACAGCTCTATTACTCTTTAATTACACCAAGCGAAGACTTGAAATTCGGTTCAGATATTCAGTATATCATAAAGTTTCACTGTAAAAAAAATGGTAAACTTTAAAAGATGTGAGTTCAATTTTCACAATTTTTTTTGCCGATTTCGTATGGAATGTCCCATGCGCTCTATGCTCCATGCTGAACCAGCATCACGCCGAGCGAAACGCGAATTCGCGTCACGTCGGGCGACACACGCTGTATAATAAACCGTAACATTATATTCTTTTCCACTGATCACTTGTATTCACTCTTTGCTGTATTCATTAATTGATTCTGTTCTGTTTTTACACTCTGTGATATGATAAAGTTTAAGGCCCGAGAATCATTATAGGGTGATTTGGACGCAATATATATATATATATATATATATATATATATATATATATATATATATAATATATATATATATTTTTTTTTTTTTCCACGTAGTACCGTGGTCATCTTAAGACCGCGCCACCGTCGCTATTTTATCGATTGTTGACGTATGACATACACATATATCGAGTTGTTAAATGTAAAATCGAATTATATTTAAATAAATCAACGGTGGAATTGTTATGTACTGTAAGAAGAGAAGTTTTGTGGTTGAATATAATATAATATAATATAATATTATTGATGCATCGAAGTTATTTGTTAAATTAATTAATTATCTACAATCCGAAGGATAAGTGAAGCTGGAAAATACAGCTAATGGAAGGTAGGTGAATGATTACATATGGTATAATTTTTCTCAAATATTTTTACTTCAGAAAGTAGTGTTTTTAAATAATAGGCCTAACTGTGAATTACGTAAATTGGCACACCATATATTTTGTTGGCATCATGACATTAAAATACCATTTAAAAATTGTTTATAGGCCTACCTCATTTATTTTTATTCCTTAACCTGTAATGTGTGTACGTACTTATTCATCATTATTTCTTTCACAGAATAAACGAGGCTGTAAAGATCAAATCCTATGTGTGTATTTTCGTATGACAGTGATTGGGAAGTTCTACTCATGTATAAAATTTTAGGTAAGTAAATTTGAGATATTCGGAGTGGATCTAATGCTGCTACCTTCATTTTACTAACATTGAAGTTTCATTCTTTTTGTTTAGTGTTTCTTATTAGATTAAGTAATAAAGTGAGATAGCATTATTCAGAACACCCATAAGTCTAAAAATTAATCTTAAAAGATAACAGGGAAAAAGTCGGTTATATGTCTCAGACGAACTTTTCTAAGTTCCACAGAATCGCAGTGCGCATGCGCGAGTTGCGGGAATTGCCGTAATGGTTAATGTAGCCTCCGGTAGATGGCTCTGCAGTCGGCATTACCAACTTTGGGAATAAATTTCCAAATGCAAAAAAAAAAAAATGGTCGTTAACTAACTTGTCATTTTCTAACTAAAGAAAACAGTTACATGTATTCACAAATGCTTAAAAAAATGGACGTAAACCAACTTCCCATTTCCTAACATAAAGCAATTTACATGCATACTATTTAATGAACTACAAACTAATTTTACGTACACTAACACTAAATATGGTTTGGAATTATTTTCAAATGGTGGCAACGTTGGAACAACATGGGAAAGTAGGAAGCATGTAATTTACCCACGATCATGTTTTACGTAAATATATAAATATAAAATATTGTAAAAAAAGCTTGAAGATCATTGGAAAATGTTTAAAACAGTACTAAACGTGTTTACAAGTGTTTAGTGCATCAGTGGCATAAGAGTGAAAGTGTAGAATTGTGAGCGACATAAAACCGACCACATCCGATAACAGAAATTTATGGTTAAAGTTTCCATTATGTGACAAAAAAATGAAAAAAACTTATTATTAATTAAATAAAATAAAACGTAGTTTTATTTGATTTTCATATTTATTATATAATTCAGTGACAGCTGTTTCGGTACACTGTACCTTCTTCAGACATGTTAAATTATGAATTGTGTTCCAACTGATCTAAGCAACAATACAACAATATTTATTTAAATTTTTTAATTTAACAAAGGGGATTCATTCAAATCAAGTTGAGAATTTAACAGTTTTTTACTACTTTTAAATTTATTAATTTCTACAGCCTCCAAAAGATCTAACTTCTTACCCTGTACCGAAACAGCTGTCACTGAATTATATAATAAATATGAAAATCAAATAAAACTACGTTTTATTTTTATTTAATTAATAAATATGGATTTTCATCAAGTAAACACCAACTCAATTGATTAAAAAAACTTCTGTTTACCTTTCCTAATAATTTTTAAGTCCTGCAGAATAACAGTGCACATGTGCAAACATTTATAAAAAGTTTATAGAGTTGTATTGCTAGATGGAACCACGTAGATGTGAAATCGATATGACCAACCTTTGCAATAAATTCCCCTTCCTAACCATACTAAACAATTTACATGCATATTATTTAATTAAATGTTCACTAACTTTTTAGCATCGGAACCTAAAAAAATGAAATGAGTGAACATCCATTTTTGAATGTTGATTTTATTCCAATTTCACAGATATCACCACCATTTAGTAGAAGTTCATTTAAGTGTTTGTGCATATGCACAACAAATCTGCATAACTTTGAAGAAATCATTGCATACATAGATAAATATTTAATAATTGTAAAAAAAAAGTTATAAGTATTCTTGCAGGTGTTTAAAATATTATCAAATGTTAGTAAAGGCAGAAGTAGTACGTAGAGAAACAATATTTAAAGAATATACTATGGAAACTGAAGGGTAAAGTAATCTAAAATTGAGCCAAAAAAAAATCCAAGTCTAAGTAGATCCATACACATGTGCTAACAGATAAAACTGGATGTAATTACAAATCATACGAACCGCCAACATAAACAGCATATTAGAATGCTCGTTGCCAACCAGAGGAGAAACATTCCAATATTGAAGACTTAAACTTAAAAGAGAAAGTAAATAAACACTGAATGGTAATAATGAAGACAGTGTAATCATTATTATTAGTTTATTTATGGTATTAGTATTCTGTCCTATTAAGCCAAGTATTTTCAGATATTGTAATTTCAATTTTCAATCCAAATTTTGACGGCTTTTGAAATATTACAAAAAAACTTAAAAATATGTAAGTGTATACATGTACATAATACATATACAATATATCAGGATCATATTGTGTGAAGTCCATCTTTTCACAATTCTTGTTGTGAATGTTACATTACCATAGCCATTTGATAATAAATCAGGAATTCAATATTTTGATTAGTAACACATTTGGAAAATTGGAGTATGAAATTCTTTGTTTGTTTTTTTTTTTTTTTTTCAATGCCCATAGATATGGGACATTGACATAACTAGAATTCTAAATAAAACACTTAGTTAGAATAGTATGATCCTAGATCGTCAATATATATATGAGAGTTGGGAATACTTTCATTGTGAAGAACATTGACAAATATTATATATACAGTGAGTTTCACTCGACTTGCGGCCACTAGCATAGACACTGCGTGGGCAGCGTGAGTTGATGACTCAATGCTTGCAGTAACTTTTCCCACTATCGGCCACAGGTCGAGTGTAACTCACTGTATATGTAGCCTATATGTACATATATGTATATATTTATTTTTTAATTTTTTTTCAGGCTCTACAGTAGGTGTAAAGAAGTTGTGCTTCAAGAATATCTACAAGTGTATTGCAAGAACATACCAGTACATTATAGACTATCCCTCTTACTAATAATCCATATATAACTTTTATACAAGGTTTATACACATCTCAGTTGAAAATTCTTACTAATAAACACTGTATTAGCTGTTCAGTGTAGAAGAGTTGTACAACTTTACATGGGAATCATTATACATGCCTCCAGCCTTGTTTAAGGATTCTATAACTAGACAAAATGTCGGACATCAAGATCAACTGATTGTTTTCTTATGATATTGATGAAAGTTTCCTTAAATTTAACCCAAAATGCAACACTTTAACGACTGTTTGATAGATGCACAGGGCATAAATAATATTAATAAAGCTCTGGGTAGGAAAATGAAGGCATCATAAAATGCCTTTCGTTACACTCATTCTCGATTAGGCCTAAAATGTTTTAAAATTGAACATTGAATCACGAAAGGATATGTTCTACAATAATTGCTGTAGAAAAGATTTAACCTGAATGTAGTTTAAATGCTTCATAATATTATTTTAAGAAAACTTTCTTGCATCTTTAATACATAACGCACATACCGATATAAAAATGTATTTAAGTATAGAGGTACTATTATTGCAAGAAACTGAATGTTAACTTGGTAGTCTTGTGGTTAGAGCTTCTGACTACACATGCGTGAGGTCGTAGGTTCGATTCCCGGTCAAACTATAGTATTTTTTTTTTCGCTTGAAATGATATTTTGTTGTCGGTAACATTTCCTACTATTTTGAACGTTTTCTAACGCATCTTAAAACACTGCATATAATTCATAAGTAATGGGGAAAGCTTTTATTAGTTTCCAGAATTGGTCGAAATTCTTGACGTTAGATGGCAGCACATTATCTGTGAAACCAATTCTACATTTTGACATAGCATGAAGGAAAATGTATATAAATTAAAACACACTTATTTTTTCCGTACCTCCTCAATTAGGGAATCTCTATTAATTCTTATCCATATTCATTTCTTACACAATTAATCACTAGTTGATGTTTTATTTCTGTTACAAACTGCGAGTAATATTGTTCTGACGTCATTATGATGACGAATATGTGACATATTGTGTATGGCTGTTCTTTTGTTATATAGCTCCGGCACAATGTTTATTAGTAAGGAAATTATACATGATCTACATCAGGCTTATATATTGTATAATTAAACAACTGATGAAAGCCTGTATTAGAGATTTTTATTAGTAGGACCGTATGCAGAAAAGTTGTTGTGTTTTATTAAAAACAAATTTTTAATTGAACTATTATAGGAAATATTTTAAATTACAAATTTTAAAATTATGTTAATATTGTGTCATGTAAATTTGAATTCATCCTTACTTCTACCTCATTGAGAACTTTCTATGTCTTTTATAACATTTATTTAACTTGTGCAAAAAAAAATCTTAATATGAAGTGTTGGTAATTACTTAGAGAATAAAACTGTTCCGTCAGTTTTAACAACAATAATTTGGCCTAACATTCAACTATTCAGCAATTTCCCGGTAGTAATGAAGGTAGGCATTTGTGTTAGGCTTAAATAGGAGTGTAAGCCTAAAATGTCAAACAATTTGGATTCTTCTAGCAGGTGGATATTGGGCCACAGCTAGCTGGTAGGCCAAGGGCATTCTCAGCTTGTTGCGCCTTGGAGAATATGCATATGATTTCTTCTATAATGAACTATTAGATTTTGTAATCAAAATGTAAAGGTAGGTGATCCCATTATAGGGCTTGGGGTAATAGGAAGCTAGTAAATAAATGTGCAATAGTCTTCTTATAAAATTACATATAAAATAATTAGGTTTATTGTTGAAATACTGAATCTTTAACTACGTATGTGACTGAAGATTCATTGAGAAAATTCTGTTCATCTTGAATAATGTACATCCTGCAGTAACTATAAAATGTATAATTTTTCAAAAATATTAATTTTAATACAAGGCAATAAATTAATCATGTTATTTCATTTTTAAAAGCAAACAAACTAATCAAGACAAGTCTGGTTACTAAATAGAGTTGATGTGTGTGCATTCACATATGATTAGTTCAGAATAGAGAAATGGATGCATAAGTTTTAATTTGAATTTCTTTTTGCTACATTCTTATAAATCTCAGGTACTTTTGAATTTTCATTTTAAGAACATTTGAAAACTTGTTCTTAAATTACTTTATGGTTTCGGTTCTTAAAACACACAAAAAGAAATAACATATTCAACTCATTAGACCAGGCTCGTCAAATGGTGCTGCCTTAGCATATCCATTATCCAGATCCTGTTTGATATTTCTTGATGGAAATAACAAGATATGTTACTTTGTAAACAATTTTGCATTTTTTATTTTTACTTAAGAAAATTATTACAAAAATTTTGCCAATATTTTTGTTGTATAGGTCTAACATTTCCAATTACTTTCTAATAAATAGCGATTTCCCATATTCATTATGTTCATCTAAAAGTGGAATGGTTTTTAATAAATACGAAATTGTGTAAATCATTTTAGTCAAATTACCAATTGATGAATTAAAAAAAATGAAAATAATTTATAGTTAAAGACATCTAAAAAGTTGGCAAAGTTCTTGTAATTTTCTTCTAAAGAGAGTAAGAATAAAACATGCTAAAATTGTTCACAAAGTAGCATTGCTTGTGTTTAGCTTAAAATTTTATTTTTAAAAGAATGGGTAAGGATAGGGTACTTTTCTTGCGATTGAGCCACCGTAGCCATGCTCAAGTAGTACCGTGGTCATCTTCAGATGGCGCAGAGGTATGAAATTGCTTCCAAAATTTAACACAGAGAGGCCACTCTACTCGTTCTCTATGCTTATCACCGCATAGTGCACATTTGCAGTCTTCAGTTGGCTGATGTGATTTTTTATTTTCGCAGACCTTGTGATGGAAGCCATGTATCGCTAGTCTGGTTACAATGTGTCTCTGTGTCTGACATTCTCTTGTCCAGTTTCTGTCTGTCATGGCAATGCAGATGTAAAATTCCTCATTTATTTCCTTCCGTTTTTGTTCCCTCGTTTTTACTGATTTTTGATATGGTTCAGTAGATGGTAGGAGGTATGCTATCCTGATGTCTTCTATTAAATATGTTTCTCACATAAGTTCATAAATTAATGTGGATGGTGCTGTTTTTCCAGTTCCAATGGTTCTCTACATGAAGCTTGCTTTCACCTTCTCTATTTTGTTGAGGTGGCTGATTGTTAATTTCTGCCATATGATATCAATTCCGTATGTAACTATGGGGGCTATCGTTGTGTGGAAAAGTGTCATTGCAGTGTCTGTTGTTAGTTTTGAAAGGTTCTTGATGTTGTAGATCACTTTTATTGCTGCTGCTGCTGCTGTTCTGTCTTGGAACGTGTATGCTGAACGATGTCTCTGTGGTCTGCATGGTGATACCTAGATATTTGTACCTGTTGACTGTCTTTAGAAGACTTCCTGCCAGTGTGTTGGTATCTTCTACTGCTATCCTTTCCCCTTTTCTGAACGTCATATGAACTGTCTTGTCCTCATTTACTGCAAGTCGATTTTGGTGTGTATATTCTTCTAATTTATTCACTGTTTCCTGCAATTCTGCTTTATTTTGGGATCCAATCACCATGTCATCTGCATGCATTATTATAGTTGTTTGATCGCATTTTGTTATATTTTGGCAGTCGGCTGTGAGAATGTTGAATAGTGTAGGGCTGATGGGGTCCCCTTGTATTACCCCATTTGTTTGCTTGATGATTTCTCCTGTTTCAACGTCATTTTTTATTCTTATGTAGTTATATTTCATGATGTTCTCTATTGGTTTTATCAGTGTGTGTGTTTCTCCAATCAACATCTTCAGCTTCTCTATTAGAGTTTTTCTGTTCACTAGGTTGAAGGCTTCCCGAAAATCTACGAATATTTTGTTGAATTTTTCTTTCGGGTGTTTTAACGCTTCATCTATTTGTTCACATAAGCATGCTATGGCTTGTAGTGTTCCTCTTCCCTTCCGAAAACCGAACTGGCATTAGGGTATCAGATTATCGACTTCGGCCTGTAGTCTGTTGAGGATTTGGGTGAATATCTTAAAGATCGTGTTTTCTAATACGATTACTCTATACGAGTCCGGATTTTCTTTTCCCCTTTTCCCTTATACAAAATTTTCAGTGAGGATTCTCTCCAATTTTCCGGTATTTGTCCGATTTCTAAACATTTATTCATTAAATCAGTCCAGAGGTCTTGCAAGATTTCTACGAATTTTTTTACATGTTCTATATACATAAAATATATATATACTTACTTACTGGCACTATCGAACCAGTAGGTTCATGGCCGCGCGTACATAAGCTCTCCATACATCCCTATCCTGAGCTAATGCTTTCCATTCATTCCCTGTATAATCTACTTCCCTCAAATCATAGTTAATGTTATTCTCCCACCTCATTCTTGGTCTACCAACTGGGCGTTTTCCTTCTGGCTTTCCTACAAGAAGTTTCCATGCACGTCTTTCATTCCCCATACGCGCAACATGTCCTGCCCATCGAAGTCTACGAGACTTAACTGTTCTTATTATATCTGGCTTCCTATAAAGACAATGTAGTTCAGTGTTAGGTAGTCTTCTCCATTCACCTGTCTGTTCATCTCTCTTTGGTCCAAAAATTTTCCTAAGAACTTTATTCTCAAATACTCGTAATCTCCTTTCCTCCCTTAAAGTAACAGTCCATGTTTCGCACCTATATAATATAACTGGTAAAATAATAGTTTTATATATTTTCAGCTTAACGTTTTTTGAAAGGAGTTGGGACATCAAAAGTCTCTGCAATGCATAATAGCATGCATTTCCAGAATTGAGCCTATGTTTAATTTCTTTGTGCATCTCATTCCTATTTGTGATTATTGTTCCTAGGTATTTGAATTCAGCCACTTCCTCAAAATTTCCCTTATTTGTCATTAGCTGTCCATTTCCATTATAAAATGAATTTCTACGTGTGACCATATATTTAGTTTTATTGTTATTTACTTCCAGTCCTAATTTCTTAGTGATACTCAATACTGTGTGCGTGTTGGCCTTTAGTATCTCCTCGCTATCGGCCAGTAGTTACATCATCAGCATAAACTAACAGCTTATTAATACTATTCAGTTGTAAGCCTTCCTCATTCTCTAAAGATTTAATGGCATGCTCTAGTACAAAATTAAATAGTAGAGGAGATAGTGCATCTCTTTGCTTCAACCCATTTTGGATTTCAAAAGAGTCTGAAAACTGTTTGCCAACACGCACCCTACTCTTTGAGCCATTTAGATACATTCGTATAAGTCTAACTTTTTAGGAATTCCTAACTCCAGCAGGATACTGTACAACTTCTCCCTCTTAATTGAATCATATGCTTTTTTGAAGTCTACATATAGTTGATGTACAGTACCGTTATATTCCCATTTCTTTTCTAAAATCTGTCTTAAACTAAAAATCTGATCTGTTGTAGACCTGTTTCTTCTAAATGCACATTGATGATCTAGAATGTCATCAATATAGGGAGTAAGTCTGCTTACTAATATATTTGTTAGAATTTTGTACGAAGTTGAAAGTAATGAGATGCCCCTGTAGTTGTTGCAATCAGTTTTATCTCCTTTCCTATAAATTGGTACGATAATTGATTCCTTCCATTCATCTGGAAGAGCTTCTTTTTCCCAAATCATACTAAGAAATCAGCGTATCTTATCCACCAACTTTTCTCCCCCTGATTTTATCAGTTCTGCTGGGATCTCATCTGAACCTGATGCTTTATATATCTTCAATTTTTCAATCACCATTTCAACCTCTAATGCACTTGGCTCTGCGACTAGCATTTCTGCTGTCTGTAACTTATCCTCCTCAATGTCCTGTTCTGTATGTACATTTAATAGCTGATTAAAGTAACTTTTCCATCTATTTAATATACTCCTAGAATCTGCAATCATAATCCCATTTTCATTCCGAATTATGTTGGTTCTAGCCTGAAACCCTTTCTTCTCTATACTAATTCCCTGATATAATTCTCTAATGTTCCTATTTTTTGTATTCATTTCATGATCATTAATCTTCTCTCTCAGATATTCCCTCTTTTTACTCTTTAGTAGCTTCGTGGTTTCCCGTCTAATACTACCCAATTGCTCTAAATTTACCTCATTTGGCTCGTGTAACCATTTTATTTTTGCTAGCTTTCTTTTCTTTACAATGTCGGCACATTCCTCATCAAACCATTTCTTGTTTTGCCTCTTTTTCAAACAACCAATGCTTTCTGATGCTGACTATTTAATAGTATCTCTTATAGCCTCCGATTCTTTATTTATATCAGTTTCTTCTTCGTTTGCCACATTGTCATCCGATGATTCCAGTACTTCAAATCTATTAGCAATTTTGATTTAGTATTCTTGCCGCATTTCATGATTTTTCAAGTTTTTTAATTCATATTTTACAGAATCATCTTTAGCGTTTGTTCCTCTCATAAGCTATAGCAGTTGTCTGATTTTCACTCTGACCAGATGATGATCCGAATTGCAGTCTGTCCCTCTAACTGATCTAACATCAATGATGCTACTGTGCCAGCGTTTATCCACTAATACATGATCTATCTGGTTCCGAGTTTCTCCATCTGGGGACGTCCAGGTGTATTTATGAATATCCTTATGCTGGAATGTTGTGCTCTTAACAATGAGATTCTTTGATGTGGTAAATGTGACTAATCTAACCCCGTTGTCGTTACTCTCTTCATGAAGACTGAATTTGCCTATTGTTGGTTTGAGTATATCCTCCCGCCCCACTTTTGCATTAAAATCTCCTAAGACAATTTTCATATGATATCGTGAAAGGCTATCAAATAAGCATTCTAATTCTTCATAGAACTCATCCTTGATCTTGTCATCTTTATCTTCTGTGAGGGCATGTACATTTACAATTATAAAATCATGTCGTTTACCCTTTAGAATTATGTATGATATCCTATCACTAACAAACTTTATATCTCGGATAGCGGATAGGATCCTCCTGACTAAAAAAACCCGTTCCAAATGCAGGTCTTTCTGCACCCCATAGTATAATGCAAAACTTCCTGATTCCTGACCACCTAGTCCTAGCCACCTAATTTCCTGTAAAGCGACTATATCCAAGGTCGATTTATCTAATTCCCGCGTTAATATTTCTAGTGTCCCGCTATTGTATAAAGTGCTAACATTCCATGTTCCTAGGAACATGTCCCTGTCTTTGAACCTTTGGCATGGGTTCCCTGAAGTAGTCCCCGTCCGGAGAACGGAATGGGGGACTATTTGACCTCCGGAAAATTTTACCCCAGATGAACCCGTCCGCATTTCTTGACGGTGGTATTTTTACGGTGAAAGATCTTCACTCTTTCGCCCAGGTACTTTTTTCGTCTGGCTTATCACCTTCGACCTGTCCGGCATGGGTAACCCTATCGGCAGCAATGCTACCGCCGGCATAGCTCTGAGGATCATTTAAGCACGCAAGCCACTCCACCACGACAAGGTAAAGATACCATGGAGGGGCTATATATATATATATATTGTCTGGGCCCGCAGATTTCCTATTTTTGCCCGAATGGGTGGCATTTCTTAATTCTGAGGCACTTATGCGAATTGGGCATTGGGGACTTCATATTCGACTGTTACGTTGAATGCTTCTTCCTTAAAACTCAAGATTCTTTCGAAGTGTGCTTTCCATGTCTTCATAGTGATTGCCCCCCAGTTGTTGGTGCGGTTTTTTTTCGTAGTGCTGCGAAGGGATCTTTCTTTGCATCTTCTGATAGCTTGTTGGCCTCTTTTTCCAGGTGCTCTGCTCTCTTCGCTTGTTGTTTTTCTTCTCTTCGCATATATAGCTAGATATGTTCTTAATAAAAATACTACTGAATATAAGACATCAGTTGGCATGTTGGTGCAACAGTTGTGGGCCTTGGGATGAACAAGAATCGTGTAAAGAAAGAAATGTCACATCCCACGGTGCTAGAGGTGAAACCGAATCACACCGATGTACAGAATCAGAGATACAGGGTTCAATCCTGGTTCGAGCGGTAATTTTCTTTCTTAATAACAATGGCACGTCATTAACACTCACCTCAAAGAGAAAATATAGTAGACAATAAGAATTAATAATAATATAAAAAATGAGTATATGTTAATATAATACATTAGGATTTTAAATCTCGATGAGTCCGTATCGTTAATTCGTCACCTCTACCTCCCGGGCCGGGAGTGGGTAATTGGCGCCGCCTGCTACTTCCTTGGAGTGCAGCCGTTTCTCAGCTCCCTATCCTGATCCCCGTTAAACCATGGTAGGTTTCCAGGGTGGCAACTTGTACTATCTTCTTAGTCATTCCATTTAACACAAACTAGCTCATAGTTTACTTACAGCAAACCAGTAAATTCTCTGAACTTGAGATCGCAAATTAAAACGTCTAGCAGATTAGAAAGCAGAATACAAAATTAAAAAGGATGTAATTATTGTGATTTTAGTTCACAGAACGGCTCCAGATGACAGTATTATACATTTTGTTGGCCCATAAAACCAATCACAACCATGTTCATAAAGACTGCTAGAAAGGAGAAAAAGAACACTACTACATTGCATAAGGCTAGAATCGACGGAAGCGAGGAAGACCAAGTCACTAGAAAAAGAAAAAAGACACACAACTTCTTCTAAAACAAAAGAAAACGGAGTTCTTAAGGAAGGAGCCAAGAAATTAGCAGAAGAGCTAAAAAAACCCTCTTGCACTCAGAAATAGAAAACATGGGCACAACCAAGACAGATACCATACAAATGGGAAAAAACTTCAACTGTATCCTGACTCAAATGAACACCCAGAATCCCAATACCACCAACACCCCAAGATCACAGAAATGAATACATACTTCAAATAACATCAGAGAGAAGGCAGTGA
>JASPKZ010008278.1:0-68061 GCA_030220185.1 Diploptera punctata | reverse complement strand
ACAATGTTTCCTGTCTTTGCTGTCATATTAACGACGGTGTGTTCTGTTCTAGCGCCCATATTAACACAAGTGTTCCTGTATTGCGTCAATATTAACGACGAATGTTCGTTCTTTGCGATCATATAACAACAAGTGTTCCTGTTCTTGCGGTCATATTAACGGACGAATGTTCTGTCTGTGCGATCAGATAACATTAAGCCTTCCGTCTTTGCGGTTCATATTTACGGACGGTTCGTTCTTTGCGATCACATTAACAAGTGTTCATGTCTTTGCGGTCATTTCCAACGACGGTATTCTTTCTTGCGATCATATTAAAAAAGTGTCCTTGTCTGTGCCGGTCATATTAACGACGGTTCTGTCTTTGCGATTCATATTACAACAAGCGTTTCTGTTCTTTGTTGTAATATTAACGACGGTTATTCTGTTCTTCGATTCATTATTAACACAAGTGTTACTGTCTTTGACTGGTCATATTAACGGAGATTATTCTGTTCTTTGCGACATATTAACAAAAGTTTACTGTCTTTGCTTCATATTAACGACGGTTAATCATGTTCTTTGCGATCAAATAACAACAGTGTTCCTGTCTTTGCTGTCATATTAACGACGGTATTCTGTTGATTTTGCGATCCATGATCATATTAACAAGTGTTCTTCATTGCGCTTCATATTAACGCGACGGTTTGTTCTTTGCGACCATATAACAACAAGTGTTCCGTCATGCGGTTCATATAACGACGACTGTTCTGTCTTTGCGATCATAATAACAAACAAGTGTTCTGTCTTTGCTGTCATATTAACGACGAATGTTCTGTTCTTTGCGATCAGATTAAACCATTAAGCCTTCGGTTTTGCGGTCATTAGTAACGCCGAGTTCTAATTTTCTTGCGCCACATTAACAAGTGTTCCTGTCTTTGCGGTCATATTAACGGACGGTTGTTCTGTGCTTTTCGATCATATTCACACAAGGGTTCCTGTTCTTTGCCTCTCATATTAACGACGGTTGTTCTGTTCTTTTGCCATACATATTAACAACAAAGCGTGTCTTCTTTGTTGTCATATTAAACGGACGGTTATTCTGTTTCTTTGCGTCATATAACAACAAGTGGTCCTGTCTTTGATGTCATATGAACGACGATTATTCTGTACTTTGCGATCATATTAACTACAAGTGTTCCGGTCTGTGCGCCCAATTAACGACGGTTTTTATGTTCTTTGCGATCATATTAACAACAAGTGTTCCTGTCTTTGCGGTTATACTAAACGACGGTTATTTGTTCTTTGCGATCATATTAACAACAAGTGTAATGTCATTGCGCTCATATTAACGACGGTTGTTCGTTTTTTGCGATCATATTAACAACAAGTGTTACTGTCATTGCGCTCATATTACGACGATTATTCTGTCTTTGCGATCATATTAACAACAAGTGTTCCTGCCTTTGCGGTCATATTAACGACGGTTATTCTATTCTGTGCGATCATATTAACAACTTTTCCTGTCTTGCTGTCCTATTAACGACGATTATTCTGTTCTGTGCGATCATATTAACACAAGTGCTCCTGTCTTTGCTATCATATAACGACGGTTATTCTGTTCTTGCGATCATATTAACGACAAGTGTTCCTGTCTTTGCGGTCATATTAAACAACGGTTATTCTGTTCTTTTTCGATCATATTAACAACAAACTGTTCCTGTCATTGTGTCATATTAACGACGGTTATTCTGTCTTTGCGATCATATTAACAACAATGTTCCTGTCTTTGCTGTCAGATTAACGACGGTTATTCTTTTCTTTGCGATCATATTAACAAGTGTTCCTATCTTTGCTGTCATATTAACGACGGTTGTTCTGTTCTTAGCGACCATATTAACAAGAGTTCCTGTCTTTGCTGTCATATTAAAGACGGTTTTTGTTCTTGCGATCATATTAACAAACAAGTTGTTCCTGTCTTTGCTGGTCATATTAACGACGGATTATTCTGTTCTTTGCGAATCATATTAAACAACAAGTGTTCATGTCTTTGCTGTCATATTAACGACGGATATTCTGTTCTTTGCGATCATATTAACAACAAGTGTTCCTATCTTTGCGGTCATATTAACGACGGTTATTCTGTTCTTTGCGATCATATTAACAACAAGTGTTCCTGTCTTTGCGGTCATATTAACGACGGTTGTTCTGTTCTTTGCGATCATATTAAAACAAGTGTTCCTGTCTTTGCGGTCATATTAACGACGGTTATTCTGTTCTTTGCGATCATATTAACAACAAGTGTTCCTGTCTTTGCGGTCATATTAACGACGGTTCTGTTCTTTGCGATCATATTAACAACAAGTGTTCCTGTCTTTGCTGTCATATTAACGACGGTTGTTCTGTTCTTTGCGATCATATTAACAACAAGTGTTCCTGTCTTTGCTGTCATATTAACGACGGTTATTTGTTCTTTGCGATCAAATTAAAACAAGTGTTCCTGTCTTTGCTGTCATATTAACGACGATGTTCTGTTCTTTGCGATCATATTAACAAACAAGTGTTCCTGTCTTTGCTGTCATATAACGACGTTGTTCTGTTCTTTGCGATCATATTAACAACAAGTGTTCCTGTCTTGCTGTCATATTAACGACGGTTGTTCTGTTCTTAGCGATCATATTACAACAAGTGTTCCTGTCTTTGCGGACATATTAACGACGGCTGTTCTGTTCTTTGCGATCATATTAACAACAAGTGTTCCTGTCTTTGCGGTCATATTAACGACGATATTCTGTTCTTTGCGATCATATTAACAACAAGTGTTCCTGTCTTTGCTGTCATATTAACGACGGTTATTCTGTTCTTTGCGATCATATAAACAAGAAGTGTTCCTGTCTTTGCGGTCATATTAACGACGGTTGTTCTGTTCTTTGCGATCATATTAATAAGTGTTCCTGTCTTGCTGTCATATTAACGACGGTGTTCTGCTCTTTGCGATCATATTACAACAAGTGTTCCTGTCATTGCGCTCATATTAACGACGGTTATTCTGTTCTTTGCGATCATATTAACAACAAGTGTTCCTGTCTTTGCTGTCATATTAACGAGTTATTCTGTTCTTTGCGATCATATTAACTACAAGTGTTCCTGTCTTTGCTGCCATATTAACGACGGTTATTCTGTTCTTTGCGATCATATTAATAAGTGTTCCTGTCTTTGCTGTCATATTAACGACGGTTATTCTGTTCTTTGCGATCATATTAACAACAAGTGTTCCTGTCATTGCGCTCATATTAACGACGGCTGTTCTGTTCTTTGCGATCATATTAACAACAAGTGTTCCTGTCATTGCGCTCATATTAACGACGGCTGTTCTGATCTTTGCGATCATATTAACAACAAGTGTTCCTGTCATTGCGTGCATATTAACGACGGCAGTTCTGTTCTTTGCAATCATATTTACTAAAAGTGTTCCTGCCTTTGCGGTCATATTAACGACGGTTATTCTGTTCTTTGCGATCATATTAACAAGTGTTCCTGTCTTTGCTGTCCTATTAACGACGGTTATTCTGTTCTGTGCGATCATATTAACAACAAGTGTTCCTGTCTTTGCTGTCATATTAACGACGGTTATTCTGTTCTTTGCGATCATATTAACAACAAGTGTTCCTGTCTTTGCTGGTCATATTAACGACGGTTATTCTGTTCTTTGCGATCATATTAACAACAAGTGTTCCTGTCATTGCTGTCATATTAACGACGGTTGTTCTGTTCTTTGCGATCATATTAACAAAAGTGTTCCTGTCTTTGCTGTCATATTAACGACGGTTATTCTGTTCTTTGCGATCATATTAACAACAAGTGTTCCTGTCTTTGCTGTCATATTAACGACGGTTATTCTGTTCTTTGCGATCATATTAACAACAAGTGTTCCTGTCTTTGCTGTCATATACCGACGGTATTTTGTTCGTTGCGATCATATTAACAACAAGTGTTCCTTGTCTTTGCTGTCATATTAACGACGTATGTTCTGTTCTTTGCGATCATATTAACAACAAGTGTTCTGTCTTTGCGGTCATATTAACGACGACTGTTCGTTCTTTGCGATCATATTAACAACAAGTGTTCCTGTCTTTGCGGTCATATTAACGACGACTGTGCTGTTCTTTGCGATCAGATTAACAACGTGTTCCTGTCTTTGCGGTCAATATTAACGACGGTTCTGTTCTTTGCGATCATATTAACAAGTGTTCCTGTCTTTGCGGTCATATTAACGACGGTTGTTCTGTTCTTTGCGATCATATTAACAACAAGGTTTCTGTCTTTGTTGTCATATTAACGACGGTTGTTCTGTTCTTTGCGATCATATTAACAACAAGTGTTCCTGTCTTTGCTGTCATATTAACGACGGTTATTCTGTTCTTGCGATCATATTAACAACAAGTGTTCCTGTCTTTGCTGTCATATTAACGACGGTTGTTCTGTTCTTTGCGATCATATTAATAAGTGTTCCTGTCTTTGCTGTCATATTAACGACGGTTATTCTGTTCTTTGCGATCATATTAACAAGTGTTCCTGTCATTGCGCTCATATTAACGACGACTGTTCTGTTCTTTGCCATCATATTAACAACAAGTGTTCCTGTCTTTGCGGTCATATTAACGACGGTTATTCTGTTCTTTGCGATCATATTAACAACAAGTGTTAATGTTCATTGCGCTCATATTAACGACGACTGTTCTGTTCTTTGCGATCATATTAACAACAAAGTGTTCCAGTTCTGTGCGGGCATATTAACGACGGTTAATTCTGTTCTTTGCGATTAATCTTAACAACAAGTGTTCCTGCCTTTGCGGTCATATTAACGACGGTTATTCTATTCTTTGCGATCATATTAACAAATGTTCCTGTCTTTGCTGTCCTATTAACGACGATTATTCTGTTCTGTGCGATCATATTAACAACAAGGGTTCCTGTCTTTTTTATCATATTAACGACGGTTATTCTGTTCTTTGCGATCATATTAACGACAAGTGTTCCTGTCTTTGCGGTCATATTAACGACGGTTATTCTGTTCTTTGCGATCATATTAAAAACAAGTGTTCCTGTCATTGCTGTCATATTAACGACGGTTATTCTGTTCTTTGCGATCATATTAAAACAAGTGTTCCTGTCTTTGCTGTCATATTAACGACGGTTATTCTGTTCTTTGTGATCATATTAACAACAAGTGTTCCTATCTTTGCTGTCATATTAACGACGGTTGTTCTGTTCTTAGCGACCATATTAACAAGAGTTCCTGTCATTGCGCTCATATTAACGACGACTGTTCTGTTCTTTCCGATCATATTAACAACAAGTATTCCTGTCTTTGCGGTCATATTAACGACGGTTATTCTGTTCTTTGCGATCATATTAACAACAAGTGTTCCTGTCTTTGCTGTCATATTAACGACGGATATTCTGTTCTTTGCGATCATATTAACAACAAGTGTTCCTATCTTTGCGGTCATATTAACGACGGTTGTTCTGTTCTTTGCGATCATATTAACAACAAGTGTTCCTGTCATGGCGATCATATTAACGACGACTGTTCTGCTCTTTGCGATCATATTAACAAGTGTTCCTGCCTTTGCGGTCATATTAACGACAGTTCTGTTCTTTGCAATTATATTAACAACAAGTGTTCCTGTTTTTGCTGTCATATTAACGACGGTTCTGTTCATTGCGATCATATTAACAACAAGTGTTCCTGTTTTTGCTGTCATATTAACGACGGTTCTGTTCATTGCGATCATATTAACAACAAGTGTTCCTGTTTTTGCGGTAATATTAACGACGGTTCTGTTCTTTGCGATCACATTAACAACAAGTGTTCCTGTCTTTGCGGTCATATTAACGACGGTTCTGTTCTTTGCGATCATATTAACAAGAAGTGTTCCTGTCTTTGCGGTCATATAAACGACGGTTGATCTGTTCTTTGCGATCATATTAACAAGTGTTCCTGTCAATGCGCTCATATTAACGACGACTGTTCTGCTCTTTGCGATCATATTAACAACAAGTGTTCCTGTCATTGCGGTCATATTAACGACGGTTATTTTGTTCTTTGCGATCATATTAACAACAAGTGTTCCTGTCTTTGCTGTCATATTAACGACGGTTATTCTGTTCTTTGCGATCATATTAACAAGTGTTCTTGTCTTTGCTGTCATATTAACGACGGTTGTTCTGTTCTTTGCGATCATATTAACAACAAATGTTCCTGTCTTTGTTGTCTTATAAACGACAATTATTCTATTCTTTGCGATCATATTAACAAGTTTTCCTGTCTTTGCTGTCATATTAACGAGTTATTCTTGTTCTTTGCAATCATATTAACTACAAGTGTTCCTGTCTTTGCTACCATATTAACGACGGTTATTCTGTTCTTTGCGATCATATTAATAAGTGTTCCTGTCTTTGCTGTCATATTAACGACGGTTATTCTGTTCTTTGCGATCATATTAACAACAAGTGTTCCTGTCATTGCGCTCATATTAACGACGACTGTTCTGTTCTTTGCGATCATATTAGCAACAAGTGTTCCTGTCTTTGCGGTCATATTAACGACGGTTATTCTGTTCTTTGCGATCATATTAACAACAAGTGTTCCTGTCTTTGCGGTCATATTAACGACGGTTCTGTTCTTTGCGATCATATTAACAACAAGTTTTCCTGTTTTTGCTGTCATATTAACGACAGTTCTGTTCTTTGCGATCATATTAACAAGTGTTCCTGTCATTGCGCTCATATTAACGAAGACTGTTCTGTTCTTTGCGATCATATTAACAATAAGTGTTCCTGTCTTTGCTGTCATATTAACGACGGTTAATCTGTTCTTTGCGATCAAATTAACAACAAGTGTTCCTGTCTTTGCTGTCATATTAACGACGGTTATTTTGTTCGTTGCGATCATATTAACAACAAGTGTTCCTGTCTTTGCTGTCATATTAACGACGGTTGTTCTGTTCTTAGCGACCATATTAACAACAAGTGTTCCTGTCATTGCGGTCATATTAACGACGACTGTTCTGTTCTTTGCGATCATAATAACAACAAGTGTTCCTGTCTTTGCGGTCATATTAACGACGAATGTTCTGTTCTTTGCGATCAGATTAACATTAAGCCTTCCTGTCTTTGCGGTCATATTAACGACGGTTCTATTCTTTGCGATCACATTAACAAGTGTTCCTGTCTTTGCGGTCATATTAACGACGGTTGTTCTGTTCTTTGCGATCATATTCACAACAAGTGTTCCTGTCTTTGCTCTCATATTAACGACGGTTGTTCTGTTCTTTGCCATCATATTAACAACAAGCGTTTCTGTCTTTGTTGTCATATTAACGACGGTTATTCTGTTCTTTGCGATCATATTAACAACAAGTGTTCCTGTCTTTGATGTCATATTAACGACGATTATTCTGTACTTTGCGATCATATTAACTACAAGTGTTCCTGTCTTTGCTGCCATATTAACGACGGTTTTTCTGTTCTTTGCGATCATATTAATAAGTGTTCCTGTCTTTGCTGTCATATTAACGACGGTTATTCTGTTCTTTGCGATCATATTAACAAGTGTTCCTGTCATTGCGCTCATATTAACGACGACTGTTATGTTCTTTGCCATCATATTAACAACAAGTGTTCCTGTCTTTGCGGTCATACTAACGACGGTTATTCTGTTCTTTGCGATCATATTAACAACAAGTGTTAATGTCATTGCGCTCATATTAACGACGACTGTTCTGTTCTTTGCGATCATATTAACAACAAGTGTTCCAGTCTTTGCGGTCATATTAACGACGGTTATTCTGTTCTTTGCGATCATATTAACAACAAGTGTTCCTGCCTTTGCGGTCATATTAACGACGGTTATTCTATTCTTTGCGATCATATTAACAACTGTTCCTGTCTTTGCTGTCCTATTAACGACGATTATTCTGTTCTGTGCGATCATATTAACAACAAGTGTTCCTGTCTTTGCTATCATATTAACGACGGTTATTCTGTTCTTTGCGATCATATTAACGACAAGTGTTCCTGTCTTTGCGGTCATATTAACAACGGTTATTCTGTTCTTTGCGATCATATTAAAAACAACTGTTCCTGTCATTGCTGTCATATTAACGACGGTTATTCTGTTCTTTGCGATCATATTAACAACAAGTGTTCCTGTCTTTGCTGTCAGATTAACGACGGTTATTCTGTTCTTTGCGATCATATTAACAAGTGTTCCTATCTTTGCTGTCATATTAACGACGGTTGTTCTGTTCTTAGCGACCATATTAACAAGAGTTCCTGTCATTGCGCTCATATTAACGACGACTGTTCTGTTCTTTCCGATCATATTAACAACAATTGTTCCTGTCTTTGCGGTCATATTAACGACGGTTATTCTGTTCTTTGCGATCATATTAACAACAAGTGTTCCTGTCTTTGCTGTCATATTAACGACGGATATTCTGTTCTTTGCGATCATATTAACAACAAGTGTTCCTATCTTTGCGGTCATATTAACGACGGTTATTCTGTTCTTTGCGATCATATTAACAACAAGCGTTCCTGCCTTTGCGCTCATATTAACGACGACTGTTCTGTTCTTTGCGATCATATTAACAACAAGTGTTCCTGTCTTTGCGGTCATATTAACGACGGTTATTCTGTTCTTTGCGATCATATTAACAACAAGTGTTCCTGTCTTTGCGGTCATATTAACGACGGTTCTGTTCTTTGCGATCATATTAACAACAAGTGTTCCTGTTTTTGCTGTCATATTAACGACGGTTCTGTTCTTTGCGATCATATTAACAAGTGTTCCTGTCATTGCGCTCATATTAACGAAGACTGTTCTGTTCTTTGCGATCATATTAAAAATAAGTGTTCCTGTCTTTGCTGTCATATTAACGACGGTTAATCTGTTCTTTGCGATCAAATTAACAACAAGTGTTCCTGTCTTTGCTGTCATATTAACGACGGTTATTCTGTTCGTTGCGATCATATTAACAACAAGTGTTCCTGTCTTTGCTGTCATATTAACGACGGTTGTTCTGTTCTTAGCGACCATATTAACAACAAGTGTTCCTGTCATTGCGGTCATATTAACGACGACTGTTCTGTACTTTGCGATCATATTAACAACAAGTGTTCCTGTATTTGCGGTCATATTAACGACGAATGTTCTGTTCTTTGCGATCAGATTAACATTAAGCCTTCCTGTCTTTGCGGTCATATTAACGACGGTTCTGTTCTTTGCGATCACATTAACAAGTGTTCCTCTCTTTGCGGTCATATTAACGACGAATGTTCTGTTCTTTGCGATCACATTAACAACAAGTGTTCCTGTCTTTGCGGTCATATTAACGACGAATGTTCTGTTCTTTGCGATCACATTTACAAGAAGTGTTCCTGTCTTTGCGGTCATATTAATTACAAATGTTCTGTTCTTTGCGATCACATTAACAACAAGTGTTCCGGTGTTTGCGGTCATATTATCGACGGTTCTTTTTTTGCGATCACATTAACAACAAGTGTTCATGTCTTTGCGGTCATATTAACGACGAATGCTCTGTTCTTTGCGATCACATTAACAACAAGTTTTCCTGTCTTTGCGGTCATATTAACGACGAATGTTCTGTTCTTTGCGATCACATTTACAAGAAGTGTTCCTGTCTTTGCGGTCATATTAATTACAAATGTTCTGTTCTTTGCGATCACATTAACAACAAGTGTTCCGGTGTTTGCGGTCATATTATCGACGGTTCTGTTCTTTGCGATCACATTAACAACAAGTGTTCCGGTGTTTGCGGTCATATTATCGACGGTTCTGTTCTTTGCGATCACATTAACAACAAGTGTTCATGTCTTTGCGGTCATATTAACGACGAATGTTCTGTTCTTTGCGATCACATTAACAACAAGTGTTCCTGTCTTTGCGGTCATATTAACGACGAATGTTCTGTTCTTTGCGATCACATTTACAAGAAGTTTTCCTGTCTTTGCGGTCATATTAATTACAAATGTTCTGTTCTTTGCGATCACATTAACAACAAGTGTTCCGGTGTTTGCGGTCATATTATCGACGGTTCTGTTCTTTGCGATCACATTAACAACAAGTGTTCCTGTCTTTGCGGTCATATTAACGACGAATGTTCTGTTCTTTGCGATCACATTTACAAGAAGTGTTCCTGTCTTTGCGGTCATATTAATTACAAATGTTCTGTTCTTTGCGATCACATTAACAACAAGTGTTCCGGTGTTTGCGGTCATATTATCGACGGTTCTGTTCTTTGCGATCACATTAACAACAAGTGTTCCTGTCTTTGCGGTCATATTAACGACGAATGTTCTGTTCTTTGCGATCACATTTACAAGAAATGTTCCTGTCTTTGCGGTCATATTAATTACAAATGTTCTGTTCTTTGCGATCACATTAACAACAAGTGTCCCGCTGTTTGCGGTCATATTATCGACGGTTCTGTTCTTTGCGATCACATTAACAACAAGTTTTCATGTCTTTGCGGTCATATTAACGACGAATATTCTGTTCTTTGCGATCACATTAACAACAAGTGTTCCTGTCTTTGCGGTCATATTAACGACGAATGTTCTGTTCTTTGCGATCACATTTACAAGAAGTGTTCCTGTCTTTGCGGTCATATTAATTACAAATGTTCTGTTCTTTGCGATCACATTAACAACAAGTGTTCCGGTGTTTGCGGTCATATTATCGACGGTTCTGTTCTTTGCGATCACATTAACAACAAGTGTTCCTGTCTTTGCGGTCATATTAACGACGGTTCTGTTCTTTGCGATCATATTAACAACAAGTGTTCCTGTCTTTGCGGTCATATTAACGACGAATGTTCTGTTCTTTGCGATCACCTTAATAACAAGTGTTCCTGTCTTTGCGGTCATATTAACGACGAATGTTCTGTTCTTTGCGATCACATTAACAAGTGTTCCTGTCTTTGCGGTCATATTAACGACGGTTCTGTTCTTTGCGATCATATTAACAACAAGTGTTCGTGTCTTTGCGGTCATATTAACGACGAATGTTCTGTTCTTTGCGATCATATTAACAACAAGTGTGCCTGTCTTTGCGGTCATATTAACGACGAATGTTCTGTTCTTTGCGATCATATTAACGACAAGTGTTCTGTTCTTTGCGATCACATTAACGACAAGTGTTCTGTTTGCGATCATATTAACGACTAGTGTTCTGTTCTTTGCGATCATATTAACGATTAGTGTTCTGTTCTTTGTTCTTGTTGGGTTGTGCTCAAATAATTAATATGAACCCAGCAACAACGAACGAGCGGCAGCTCGTGATACCCGTTCCAACCGTGCAATATCGGTGGACTTAATGCAGCTCATTTCTTGATGTAAATTGTTCCAAGATCTGAGCTGGGGGACTGGATGCAATATTAAATATTTCAGCATTTACGGTAATGTTTTTAAAGAAACACAAATGGCATAGCCAGAAAGTTTATATTCAGAAGAACAAAAACAGAGTTATGAATTTTGATATACCGATGGAGCCTGACCTTGTTTGCAGGTTGTTTGGCCAACCACAAGATGGAGCTGACATCGACATCCAGGTTATGCAACATAAATAAAACCAGTCTGAAAAAGCTGACGATAAAACAGAATTGTTTTGAAACATGTTCAAGAACAAAAACAACATTAATATTGAGGTAAGATGTTCAGACTAAAAATAATATAATTAAAATAACCTCAAAATATAACTTCCTAAAATTTAATATTATTTACAATATATTTTGATTTTATCTAGATTTGACAAAAGAAATATAAAATTTACAAGACAGAAAAATGACAAAAAAGAACTATTAGTGACATAGAGTAAATTTGGTTCTGGTGAAAAATTAATTATTTCACAATAAGTAATTGTATAAGCATCACCTAAAAGTGTCAATTGTGTGGTAACCCATGATATCTTGATGGAGGGAATTTCAGTTGTGGGCAGAAGCTACAGGGAAAGACGTACAATAGGAGGAAGTACTATGGACAGGAATTGATAGCAGATTGTTATCTTGTAATCTAGTGTCAATATTGCGGTAAGAAGATAACTTCTCAAATCTGGATGCCAGGTAACTAGGAGTATTCATGTTTGTCATTAAGACAGAGAGGAGAGAGATTATTATTGATGTGTTCAGAAATATGATCATAATGGCGGATATTGAAAATGAATTGAATGCAAGCATTATGAACATGCTGCAATTTCTGCAAAAAGTCATAGTTTAGGTTATTACACATAACGTCACAATAATCAAAATGTGGAAACACAGGATTCTTCACAAGTGTATGTACTGCAGAGGAATTTGTATTTCATGCAAGAAACTGTTGCACAATCTGGCAATTTAAAATTTTACACCAACACCCCTCCAGGCCCAAAATTTAAAAATTATATTAATTTTACAATTAAAATTTTCAATCCCATCCTGGACCATTAGTCAGGAAGTAGGGATGCTACCACCTGACTAGCACAGCAGACTAGAGGGAGAAATGTTGGGATTTCTTGATGGACTCACATATGTGATTGTCAGTTTCGTTGCTGGGGAAGATCAACTGTTCCAGTCACTTTGTGAAGCGTTTTGTATAAGTGTGTCCTATAGAATTCGTTACTACAATGTCAACTAGTTGGGCCAACGTTATCACTATCAATTACCATTTAAAACAGCCTGCACTAAAATTTCCAATTCTCCTTTATTTCTTGTATATTAATTCTCTTTAAAATCACTTAAAATTGTTCTTTGGTAAGTCATTAATGTCTTTCCTTTTGCTAATACACTCAACTCTACAGCACCACTCCCCACTTCCAAACTACAAATGACTGATAACTCTCGCGGTGCCGCTTGTCTTATATATGCGAGACATAAAGAGTTCTAGGTAGGCCAACCATGTGCATATAAAATGACATTCTCAAAGCTTCAAGAAAACGATTCTTCTAGAACAGATATTTCGAGAAACTTAAATTTCGGTTGCAGGCACATTAATTAGGCGGCCTGCCACCATATAAACCAGTGCTTCGAGAAACAGATCGACAATGCACAATCTCTCTCGAAACAAGCCATTTATTTTGCATGTTAATAAATATAATGTCCAAGATTGGTAATTGACCGCAGCAACGTTGTCAGGAGATGAGTCAATTATTTTCTAAACCCCATAATATCTTGGACCCTCCAAAATAATTAGTGTGGCTACAACTGGTTAACACAATCAGATATAGGTATATGGTAGTTAATGGAGTGAAGCTTGGAAGTATAATTACCATAGAAGGAGATATATTAGATCATGTACAGGAATGTATTGAAAAAGCAAACTGTGTGTTTGTACTGATGTATACAGTATGGTAAAATAAAAACCAATTACAACAAATTCCTGAATATTTAATTCAAAAGTAAAATCACTATTATTATATGAGTACGAAATATGGAAAGTCACAACACAAATAAGAAATCTACTCCAGGTTTTTATTACAAAGGAAATATGAGATGACCTGTTTTAATAACCAATCAGAAGCTCCTCCACATTGCAGTTTTGTCCACCGCTGTGTTCTCAAGATAGCGTGCTGCCTTTCACACAGCGGGTCTGGGTCCGATCCCCGGTCAGAACATGTTTTCTGGATGATGGGTTCTTTTTCAGGGTTATTCCTCACCTGTAAGACAAATGTCTGGAAATTTTAATGCACAAACGGTCTCCAAACATCATCTGGCCATCATTAACATAAATATGTATTAAGGTCTATCCTGGCACATCCTATCACCTATCATTTGGGCAGCATAATTCCGCCTACCAGGTACCCCAACCTCAGAAATGGGTTAAATAATGCCATGCCAGGAGAGAATACCAGAATGTGGAAACGACATTGTGGTGACATTGAATAAAAAAAATATTTGAAGAGAAAAATTATACGCTCAGACTGGGACTCGAACCCAGGACTTTTGGCCAGGTCCTGGGTTCTAGTCCCAGTATGAGCATATAATTGTTCTCCTCAAATATGATTTATCTATCATTGAGATGCATGAAATGAATAATAAAAAATATAAAAAATAATTGTTTAAGACTGGACAAGACGCATTAGAAAGCAAATTAAATAAAATGGTGTTGGATAGAACATACTCTTTGCAAACCACAAAAATCTAATAGAAAAGTATGCATTTGATTTGAATCCGCAAGGTACAAGGAAAATTGATAGACTCCAAAAAAACCTCAGAAGAGAACAATTCAAAATAGTAAAATATGATAGGTAAAAATTGGAAAACAGGCCAAGACTTATAAAACCAAATTAAAGAGTTTCAATAAGGTCTTAAGCTCCAATTAGGAACAAATGGAATCTGTGATGATAGTAGTTAGTATAATATACTTTAAATCAAGGATTATGCTAGAGTTGTAGCATCCCCACAGTGGCATAGCCAGAATAATTATTTTGGTGGGTCAAGATATTACATGGTTTAGAAAGTACCTGACCTATCTCCTGCATTGTTATCAACTCTAATTCTTGGAAATTATATATATTAACATAGAAAACTATGACAATCCGTGTAAATCATTACATGGGTACAAACACTCCATTAGGTGAAATGCATTTCCTAGCAATGAATATGTTGATCTCTGATAATGGGTTCTTCAATAAATTCTAACATTTCTTCTTCTCGATGATAGCATTTGAAACAACTGCATTTATTCGGAAGTACAATTTTATGTGATTATTTTACTTCAAGTTTTAATGTAGTGTATGTAGTCTAGCCTAACCCAAGTATGGATACGAATGTTTCATATCAGGACTTAATTAACCAAAGTAATATAGTTTTCCTTATTTTCCTACAGATGTCAGCGAGTGGCATGCGGTTAGCATATCGCCTTAAGGAGACATGTAATAGACAACTATGGTATTGCTTAAAAGGAAAGGCCGATTAAATTTTGCTCAGGGGCTCTAATTTAGGCTTGATGTACTTTTACGCACCAAAAATTCTTGAGATCCATGGGTTAAAGTTCTTCCCTGGATTTTTCAACCCTACAAAACTTAACAACCCCAGCTAGATTTGAACTTCAATCCTTGGAACCAAAAACAATCAACTTAATAGTGAGTGGAGAACATATTTTTAACATAGCAACAACCTACAAACCAACACAAAAAATCAGCAATATACTGCGCCCAGCCAAAGACACTAGAGATCCTTTGAGTCATGCCGGTATATATCGTATCCCGTGCAGTTGTGGAGAGGTGTACATCGGTACAACAAAAAGAATGATCAACACACGATTACAAGAACACATGAGACACTGCAGGTTAAAACAAAATGAAAAATCGGCCGTAGCGGAACACTTGATGAACAACCAACAACATATTATAAGATTTGAAGATACCCAGGTATTATCACAAACATCACATTACTACACCAGACTATACAGAGAAGCCATAGAAATATATAAACATAAAAATTCCTTCAACAAAAAAGAAGAAACCTTGAAGATAAACAAAATTTGGATCCCAGCACTGCATAACACGACAACGAAGCCTATGACTTCTGCAAACGGCAACACAGCGCAAAACTCGGTGCGCGCAGAAAACCTCCCCTCCACCCGGGGTTTAGCTATAAACAGAGAGACAGTTTCCAACGACCAGCCAGTCTGCAGAGGAGTTCACAGAAAGCACGCAGTATCTCCTGATGATGTCTACCGCAGCAGTAGACGAAACGTCGAGTAAGAAGACAACCAGACCACGGCCTATAAGCCCGGAAGACGAACCAAATATGGATCAAGACGCCGGCCGTGAAAGCCTACAATTATATATATTTTTAACGACTCACCTCATATATTTTCAATTTCTTGGATACCGGCGGTTTCAGACAATATCTTGTCCCTCTTCAGTCATAGAATATTATTTTTTATTCAGTGGAAGACAAGATATTGTCTGAAACCGCCGGTATCCAAGAAATTGAAAATATATGAGGTGAGTCGTTAAAAATATGTTCTCCGCTCACTATTGATAAAATAACCTCATAATGTTTACTTCCCAATATTAATTTAAATATAATCAACTTAATCCCTAGATCACCAAGATAAATTTTATATATGTATATATATATATATATATATATATATATATATATATAACATGTTCTGCATCATATCTAACCAGCAAAAGGCATTATGTCTCGGTATAGGGGTAACAGGGCTTGTACTGGATCCAATCCCCGAGGGGGAAGAAATTTTCTCACAGGATTTTGAACAATATGGGCACTAGGGTTATAACTTTTGGACTTTTGTGAAATAAAATATTTCCTGTATAATGAATGGGTGAACTTTTGCTTAAAACCATTGAAAAAGGCCTTAATTTCACTGAGCTTCAAAAAAAGGTCACCCCCAAATAAATATTAATCTCACATTTCTAAAATTTCTATTAAATCTACTCAATTAATATATTGTGTTGTATGACTGGTATATAATGATGTGTAGCGCTCATACTCATTGCATTTAGTATCTATGGTTACTAGTGAATGTTAACAATAGTTTGTTCTTATATACAATGAATACATGATGCCACACAAGAAAAGTTATAACGCCACTCAGAAAAATAAAGGGACCTGGATGAATAATCTAGTGCCAGCAGTTACATAGAAGAAGACAAAATACGCCTACAGTAGATTCTTCACTAAAAGGATACTGCATGATGCCTCTTCAACTTCAAATTATTGGAAGGTATCAGATTCTTTGAGCAGAGATCAAAAGAAGAAATGAGATAGTAGTAAAAATGTCTGAAGAAGTTACAAATTTGCGGTGGAAATAAACTTAATTCTCCCCATGTGTCAAATCAAGCTCCATAAAGTACTGAAGACTTATGATGAATGTGTAAGGAGGGGAAAGTTTGATACTCTTGACCAGCTTTTTGATATTACAATAGTTAATGGCCAATGGTTATCTACTGAAGACAAAAGATTGTACCAGCTACAATTGGAAAGCAAAGGAGAGCTTGGTTCTCAACAAGTAGAGTAGAACGAAAGGAGACAATTCACCCTTCAAAGAGGCAGAAACTCCCTATAGAATCAATTTCAAAAAGTGTTGTTGTAAGATTGCAAAAAAAAAAATAGCAGAAAAGGATGTTGCTATACCTCAATTTATCGGTTGTCTATATCACATTCTGGATAGAATACTATGTTTAGTGATGGATCAAGAACTTGCTGAGAATACCAAGCCTCCAGACATTGAATATCAATTTGTAACTAAATGGTGAATAAGTATGAGGGGCTAAAATCACAATTTGTAAAAGAAGATATCCTAGATAAATCAGGGTGAGAGTTCCTAGTACCATATAAAACGTGTTTTTATATTACTTAAGGAAAAAAGACAATTTCCATTCATTAGGTTCCAGAAAATTCCAAGCATTAGTAATGCAAGATGGAATTCAAGAGCTATTCTTGCTCTACTTGCATGTATACTTATGCCTACTACAAGAGTTGCTTTGAAAAAAGTGTGCAGATTTATTTCATTTGACTGGACAGATTATTGGTTAGTAATCAGATTACAACATGAATGACTTCAGGAACGCGTCAGACATATTAAGGCCTTATAAAAAAGCACTGCACTCATTGGAAAAATCACTGGAAGAAGGAGCCATCTGCATTAAGTATACCAAGAAGTAATCAGTGCACCGAACGTGCAATTAGGTAAAGTCATGCTTCCTGTAGAAATAAAGACGAACTGCATCTCCGATTCTTTCTAAGCAATAAACAAAAATATAGAATGATTGTACATGGGGTTGAACACTTTTATCTCTTTTCTTGTTTGTATTACAGTATATATCTTGTGTTTCAAATAATCAGCCAGTAGTGAAATGTGAATTTTGATTTAGGGGTGACTATTTTAAAGGAATATTGAAATGACTAGTTGATTCTTCGTACAGAGGTAAAAGTTCATCAGATTACGATACTGGAAAGTGAAGTTGTAAAAAAGTTATAAACCTAATGGGCACCCATACTCATAAGGAATTTGGATAGCTAAAATAAGTAGCAGCTCCTGATTGAAAAATCAGCTATAAAGGCTGGGGCCCAACTTGCTGTCTAGTAACCTGACATTATCTGTAAAATCATTCACATTGTGGAAGTAAGGCCAGCAGCCAGATAGTAACAAATGGCATTCTAGAGCTGTTGAGCCAAGGGAAAAAAAAAAACATTAGAAGAAATAAGGAAAGACCTCATGAGAGATGAATGGATGGTATAGAAGAAAGTATGAAACTTTTGAATGTAAGATGAAAAAGTGAAGATTGCGTAGAATGGAAAAATATCGTTGAAAAGCAAAGACTCAACATGGGTTGTAAAGTCAATGATTGGATGAATGAAATGTACATAAAAATTTAAAATAGTCCATAATGCAAAAACTATGAAAACTAAGTGAATTGCATATCAAAAACGAATTTATGATCCGATTTTGCTGCTTTTCTTTTAAATCATTTGATCTAGAGCACTCACTAGAGCCTGCATTCAAAATGCTCAATATTACTGGTTAACAATCTCAATATTACTTTTCTTATTCAAGTGATACCAAGATATCTTCCATCAATCTTTTTACATGACTATACCATTTTAATTATTAAATTAATATTAAGAAGCTAAAACTGTTACTATGATTGAAATAAGTATATTAAAGTGCACAACTAAATTATTGTAATCAAATGGTAAAGAGAAAAATTAATGCCTGAACCAGGAATCGAACCCCGAACCTTCAGCTTTCCGTGCTGATGCTCTTCACCATTGAGCTAATCCAGGCTTCCTTCCCATCCAAGCATAAATACTTCCTTTACCTTACTGTTTTGCTCCCACATTCAAATGCTATGAATCATCATTCACAAATACACAACGAATGACTTCTACCTGAAGAAGACATGAAGGGACTCTACATAGCTATAGCATTATTTATACAACGCTGTTACTATGATTGAAATAAGTATATTATAGTTCTAATTTAACACGGATTCAATTGAAAACTGGCGACAGGTTAATTGCCACTTTTACTAGATCTCTTCCAGTTGTAACGTAAACAAACCAGATCTAAGCGTGTAAAAAATGTAGTTCGCTCATTATAAAGAAAAAAAATCTATTATCTAGCACATGAAGTTATATGGCAGAATCTTATAATTACAATTTTAATACATTAAACTAATATTGTTTTATTCTTACGCACGCGCAATACAAAATACATTACAATTTTAATTGTTTCAATCTCTGTAGGCCTATCATTTCTTAAGCATTATAAAGCAAAGCATTTGAAAAGCGGAGAGAAACAAATTATTTTGAATATTTTTCAAACAGTTTATTGAAAAATATCTTACATTGACAATTGTGAATATGGTAAAAATAATAGCAGAATGTGGTAGGTTTACAAAATTGTCATTAATATTTTACAGAATAAGATAAAAATGTAAATATCTTTAAATTAGCTAAAAGTAATACTCTTCTAAAAAAAATCCTCTGGGCCAGATTTGAACCAGCGACCTATGGATTACTGAAATGATATACCACTACAGTCCACGGCTCTACCAACTGAGCTACCGGCGGTTAAAAGTAGTACCACAGTTCCCCCAATAGACCGAGTCAGCGGAGTAATACCTTATGCAAGTTCGTTTACAGTACAACTGAAACTTAGTATAGTACATTCCTCTACATCTGTCGCACTGAAGTTATTTGAAAGCTACAAGTTAAGTCAGTTTTCCATAAAACACAGAAAATGGAATTTTAATTATGTGTCTTCGTACTTCCTTACCTGTGAAGGTAAATATAAACACATAACTAAATTTTGACAAAAATGAGACTCTATCCCTGCACCCTTCATATTGATTCTATAGCGTGTATCTGTCAAATAAAAAAGCTATAAGGATAAAAACTGTTGTAGCAGTATACCTCGGCTGTGTTGATTCCCATAAAAAAGTTTACTTCTTTAACAAGTCACTACATAGAATATTACAAAATTTGTTTTGTCAACAAATGTTATTTTTAACATTGTGTTTTATGCTGAATTAACATCCGGTGAATTATACACATAACACATGAAAATTAAAGTTTCTTCCCAACGTGGTACATGGACTACATCACAGAACATGAACAAATTCATATATAACAAAGAATCGTTATTTATTTAGGAAAAACTACACTTAAACTTGCGTGAAATATTTTGTTCTATAGAACAACAGTGCGCATGCGCCAGAGTTTATAGAGCCAGCGATAAACCACAATCGAACCACATATCGATTATCCTCGATTACTAAATGTCGCTATGAAATTTAAATGACCAATCTTTGCAATAAATCCCCAAATCTATGTTAAAAAATATATTAATACTATTAAAATTGCCAAATGTTTATTAAAAATGGTTGTAAACTTACTTATCACTCGCTAACGCCCAATCTAACCAGCGATAACCGAAAACAGCAATAAAAAATCATAGACTCTGGAGAAAATAGAAGTTAGCATCATAATATTGTCTAACAGTGTCATAATATTGTGATTTGCATATTTAAATAAATACTTCAAAATTGTCTAATAATATTATAAAAATTGTTTGAAAAAGTTTAAAATATTTAATAATGTTAGTAAATGCAGTAGAAGAGCTATAATGTACAACAATAAACTGAAAAATCAACTGTAAGCAGAAGTGCAGTTGAGCCTTTATTTCAATTAAAACTGTTATAACTAACTCTAACTCACTGGCTCTATCAAACCCGTAGGTTCATGGCCGCATGGACATAAGTTCTCCATACATCCCTATCCGAGCTAATGTTTTCCGATCACTTCTGTATAATCTACTTCCCTCAAATCATAGTTAATGATATTCTCCCATTTCATTCTTGGTCTACCAACTGGGAGTTTTCCATGTGGTTTTCCTACCAGAAGCTTCCATGCAGCTATTACATTCCCCATTCGTGCCACATGCCCTGCCCGTTGCAGTCTACGAGATTTAACTGTTGTTATTATATCTGGCTTCCTATAAAGACCATGTAGCTCACTGTTAAGCTTCTCCATTCACCCATCTGTTCATCTCTCTTTGGTCCAAAAAATGTTTCTAAGAACTTTATTCTCAAATACTCGTAATCTCCTTTCGTTCCTTAAAGTAAGAGTCCATGTTTTGAACCCAAATAATATAACTGGGAGAATAAATCCATAGTGAGACATGCCTAGTTTGCCCTAGGCCTTACCATCTGACTGCTGACCTCACATCTACATGTGTTAATCACAGAAGTAGATGATCATCATGCCAGTGTAGGGGTGACATGTCGGATCCCCCACCCGTTACAGCTGGTTTTCTCAACCTGGAATAGCTAATTATTGTAGCTACCCAAATTCTCACAATGCTGGGTAGACACTGGTCCAATACTGGCTGAAATTCTATGAGAAAATATATTTCCCAATGAAGACTCAAACCAGTGCAATTCCCATAGCTCTGCACCAAAGCATCTTGCCTTAACCACTCGGCAATGTCGCGGAACAACTGGGAGAATAACAATTTTATATTTTTTTCAGTTTAATGTTTTTTGAAAGGAGTCCCTGTAATGTATAATAGCACGCATTTCCAGAATTGAGCCTATGTTTAATTTCTTTGTGCATCTCATTCCTATTTGTGATTATTATTCCAAGGTATTTGAATTTGGCCACTTCTTCAAAATTTCCCTCATTTGTCATTAGATATCCATTTCCATTATATAATGTATTTCTATGTGAGAACATATATTTAGTTTTATTGATGTTTACTTCAAGTCCCAATTTCTTAGTGTTACTCAAAGTGTGTGCATGTTGGCCCTTAGTATATCCTTGCTATAGCCCAATAATACTACTAATCAGCATAAACTAACAGCTTATTAATACATTTGAAGAGTACAAGGGAAAAACAATCAGAGTCCACTTTTTAACATTTTGCAGTAATTGAATTTTAAGTTTAGAAACGCAGCAGATCGAGCGCTTTAGACATACAGAAAACTTTTTTTATCCAGAACTGTTCTCAAGGTGTTTTTCTAACAGACTCTTCTTTCGAAATAAGTGTCATGTATTATACAGTCCTGTTTTTCAGCAATGAAAAGTCAAGGTGCACATGTTTGTAAACACAAACAATCATAGTCCGCTTAATTTACAGAACACATAACTGTTACATTATACATAACTGTTTGCCTTATAAAATGTAAATAATAAAAATAATAATGAAATTAATTAATTTTTTACACCAAGTTACTCATTGTTGAATATGAGTAATCTTGAAAAATAGATTTGAGCATTTTCAGAACAGAATTTCTTCGAGGATTGGAGGTCGTCGTATTTTCCCTTGGAGAGTGGAATTAAACTTGAATACGAATGATCTGGCTGATTTTCAGTCTGTGCATGGCACACTGTATGTAATAAATTAAGAGTTTCTAGCCGCTTCATTTCTTTATTTACGTCTTCAGCACTGCTGCTATCGTTAAGAGTTTCTTTGCAAGTAGAGACTACTTTTTTGCTTTGAATTCATCACATGCAGAGCAAGTATCTGACCTAGGATATCCAAGAGCAATATTAAATTTTGTCTGAAATAAGTTCCAATAAAATTCATAAGACACTGGAAAATCTGGAAATGTCTCTGTGTACATTTGATGAAATATTTTAATGTTCAATTCTTCAGGTAGGTACATTTTTGTGAAGACTGTAGTGAGAAGGGCGGTCTCGAAGGGAACTGATATGTTTCATAACATTTTCAATGGCCTCAATTGTCTTTTTCATGGGTCTATTTGAATGAGAACCTCTCCGGTCAATAGGAGCATGCCCAGTAGTAGAAAGGGATTTCTTGACTGTTAACATATTCTGGTTTGTTTATACCATGCACACTCATGAAGGCTTTGTAACAAACTGGAATTTCAACAGCTTTTCCATCCCTCTGTACACGTACCTTGTAAGTGGTCTCTGAAGCTGCTATCTTCTTCTGGTTTCCGTGGTCTTCTTCATTTCACCGGCAAAGCTGAAATTAGTGAACGCATGTGTGCACTCTGTTTTTTCTTATCTCCCAGTAAATTGAATTCACGAATTAATACATTACGTTCATGTTTTGAAATGTTCGTGTGACACTGTTTCTTGCATTTGCAATCTTCACCAGGAACATGACTCATCGCTCTTATGCGTTTACTCGCATCATGGATTCTACCATGTTTAGGTCTTTTCTTTCCTCTACTCTGATGAGCTGTACGAGTAACATTAACACTTGATTTCATGTTGAAAAATAAACTGCTTGTCTACACACCAGTAAAATAGGCTTCATTGAACAACAATGCAGTTTGGTACCAGTAAAAATAAATGCCACAACAATGCATAGGTATGTAACAAATTAAAACACCCCAAGCTGACCAACATATAAAAAGTTCATACTCTCTGGAAGGAGTCCAAAAATACTCTCATTTAAATTGTATATGGACTCTGATTGTTTTTCCATTTCACCGTGGACTACGATTGTTTTTCCCCTGGACACTTTATTTCAATGCTGATTTTTAATGGATTATGAGTGAGTTTTTCCACGTATGAACCTCTTGGAATATAGTACTAGGTACATACAATCCACTGGTACCAGAATCTCAAATTTCACCAAAAGTGGACTTTGATTGTTTTTCCCCTGTACTCTTCATTTGAGTTGTAAACCTTCTTCATCCTAAAGATTTGATGGCATGCTCTAGTACAAAATTCAATAGTATAGGAGATAGTGCATCTCCTTGCTTCAACCCATTCTGGATTTCAAAAGTATCCAAAATCTGTTGCCTACACACACCCTACTCTTTGTGTCATTTAGACACATTCATAAGTCTAACTAGCTCTTTAGGAATTCCGAAGTTCAGCAGAATACTATATAAATGTTCCCTCTTAATTGAATTGTATGCCTCTTTGAAGTCTATGTATAGTTGATGTACAGTGCCAATATATTCCCATTTCTTTTCTAAAACCTGTCTTATACTTAAAATCTGATCTGTTGTAGACCTGTTTCTTCTAAATCCACATTATTGATTTTCTAGAATGTCATCAATATAGGAAGTAAATCTGCTTACTAATATATTTGTTAAAATTTTGTATGAAGTTAAAAACATGAGATCCTCCTGTAGTTGTTGCAATCAGTTTTATCCCCTTTCTTATAGATTGGTAAAGAATAGCCAACTTATCAAAAACACACTAACAAAAAATGGTCACTGTGTATCTAATGTAACCTTTTCTAACCTAATCAGAATAGCCTGTAAAGGCTACAACAGAAATGTAAATGAACATATTGCTAGCATGAATGTTAATCAATATGTATAACAATAACTAAGCTAAAGGTCAATTGCAAAGTTCATAGACTGGCATTTCGCATAGTATAGCCAAGTAATGTGTGGAAAAGAAATATTGGCATAACATCTCTCTATTCTTTTGTGCAGATTGATCTGAAATACCATATTTACAGTAAATTGGAATAATAATTTCCACATTAATTCATAATTAAATTAAAATGCATTTTGATTTATATTCAAGAATAGTGGTGGTAGAAATGAGTTCACAAACCGGTGCAGAAACTGTTGATCCTTTTTGTGTAGAACGAGTAGAGACGTAGGATCACTGGCAACATGGAGTCTGTCCTCCTATAAAACAGGTAGGCTATTCATCAAACAGACTTTGACAAGATTATGTACTGGACATTGAAATAGCTACACATCAAATGAAAACAGAAGAAATAATTCTCAATTGAAATGAATGTGGAAAAATAATACAAGAAATTAACGAAATTCCAGGAGATAAAACGGGACTGGAAACATGAAAATGATAAAAGAAATCAACAAGAAAAATATAATCATTATCAAACCAGATAAAGGCAATCAGTTGGTAATGTTGGATATTGAAGATTATAAAAATAGAATTAACAAACTTTTGGAATCCACTGAAATAAAATCAGACCCACTTCCCAAAAGTATTAAAGAAGTTGACAACACCTTGAAAAACATGAATAAAATTTTAATAAAACAAGAAAAATTCAAGCTGAAGGTTTCAAACCCTAAAAATCCAAAAATGCATGTTCTCCCAAAAACTCATAACGGTATAAACAAAAGAGACCCATTATTAACAGTATAGATTCACCTACATATCTAGTATCCAAATGGTTATATAGTGAAGGCAAGTTGTGATAACCTTTCAATTGATAGAAAATTAGAGAACATACAGTTAGAACTAATAGATATTAGTGTCATTTGATGTACTGTAGTTTCATTGTTTCCCAGCGTCCCTGGAGAAATCACTATCAAAATTTGGAAAAACGGTTAAACAAAAGCAAGTTAGAAAAAGAAAACATAAATTATGTATTGTACAAAAGTTTTTTTACACATAATGGAAAATTTTACAAACAAAGTTTTGGACTTTCTATGATAAAACCCCTATCACCCTTTTTGGCCAATTTATTTATGAGAAGTTTTGAGCAGAAAATAACAAGTGGACACCCATTAATTTTCAAATTTTGGTGCAGGTATGTTCACGATGTAATTGCTATCGTGAATCATAAACAAATAGATGATGCTTTAAAGCTTTTGAACATTCAGAGTAGAACTATAAAATTTACCATGGAAACTGAAACTGAAAGAAAACTGTCAGTTTTAGATTTAAATTTAACAAGAAATGGAGAACATAAGATAGAATTTGGAATATACAGAAAGAATACACATACAGATAACTATATTAAAGCCTTGGGATTCAACTATTTTCCTCACAAAGAGGCAGTGTTCAATAGTTTGACATATAGATTAGTAAATTTACCTATGAACAAAGAAAATTGTGAAAAAGAAGAAGAATATGTAGCAGAAGAAAACGGTTTTGAAGAAAATGTGGTACACAAAAAAATAAACAAGTTTAAAAGACAAATATTGATTAATGAAAGCACACTTATAAAACAAATACAAGAAAACACAAAATTCAATAAATTCACTTACCATCCATTGAAGCAGCACAAGTTTAAAAACAATTAAAAAGTTTAATATAAGATTGGCTCCGAAGAATGAATACACCTAAATAAGATAACTAAAACCAACGAAAATGAAAGAAATTGAAGAAGAAAACAAATCAGGAATTTATCAGATCAAATGCAGGGATTGTGACAAAATTTACATAGGAAAAACAAAAAGAAATTTAAACAAGGGTGAAAGAACATCTTAGAAAAGTCAGCAGTAGCTGCTAATGCTTGGTCTGAAAAAACATCTTATTGAAACACAAATAAAAAACAAAAAGAACTCATGGTTTGGGGAAAAAAACACATTAAAAAAAACACGAAAGGAAAACATGAATTTGAAATTCTCGCTGATTCTGATTTGATCTGGAGGTTCATCGGTCCACCAACAGAGGGACATAACATCAGTCGACAAGAAATTACTGAAGATGAAACTACTCAGGCTTCAAAACCTGTATAATTATTAGACTGGATATGAGGTGAGGTATAAAACACACAATTTACTTGCATAATTCATGCATGTGTACACTGTCGTGCAGACGCTTGATCGTTAAAATACACAAGTTTTATCGTAACTGTATTATACAATGGTCTAGTGGTTATGTTCCCGGCTGGGTTCAATGGATTATTTTATAGATGGAAAAGTCCTCCGGGAGGGACTTTAAGCCGTGGGTCCCGAGTCTGAATAAAAAGGCCTCTAAGCAACATTTACACACCTCAACACCCTAGTAAAACCTTAGTTGCCTGTTAGATGTGTCATTGGGTTGGGATGCATTCCATTCATGACACCTATGGGCAAATGACATAACCATATTAACTTGGTCTAATAACTCCTAACAAAGGCTCAACCTTGGACTATGTATTGTGGATATATGACATGACACCACAATGTTGTTATTCAGTGAACTATATCCATTTTATGAGTAGTAGTAGTATTTAAATGTTGTGAAGCTCTTGGTTTGTCATCAGCTTCCCAATAATATTCAGCAATTTGGATGGTGTTCCAATTATTTTCTGAAGATCAGTGCAGAACATCAAGTGATCCTTGTTCATTATTGTATTTGTGTCCTTGCATACTATGCAGTGTGGAGAGTCTAGTAGCTTAATTCTATGTAGATGTGCTGCCAAGCAATCATGACCAGTTTCAAGACGAAATGATGCAACTGCAATTGATCGGGGGCTGTTTGGTATTGTATCTGGTTCTAGTAATGTCTTCCACATCTTGGTTTCACATTGGATTTTGTTTTGTTCGGCTATATGGGATTTTATTTTCATTTTGGTGTAGAGTTGTACTGATTTGTAAGATAGGTAATTGATCTTACTCTGTTGGATGAGTGTACCTTTTTTTTGCAAGCATATCAGCTTTCTCATTACCTTCCACGCCACAATGTGCTGGAATTAATGGTAGAACAACATTTCTGTTTAGATTTTTCAACAACCTGATGCAATTTTTGGCTTCTATTATTCTATGGTCTTGGATGGTCTGGTTGTGTGTTAGTGCCATTATAACTGAGCTAGAGTCAGAAAGTATTACAGCATTTTGGAAGGAATTGATATGAAGAAACAATTGTTGTAGGGCTGTAAGTATTGCTTGTAGTTCACCGTCATAATGTGTTGTATATTTCCCAAGACAGATGTAAAATGAGAAGAGTTTACACTTTATTCCTGCTGCTGCTTCTCTATTCATTAGTGACCCATCTGTATAGACATGAAGCCACATTTGTTCTGGATATCTAATGTTAAGACCAAATGTGTTATTCACAGAGGTGGACGGTCATTCCAGCCAGTATAGGACTGATATGTTGGAACCCCCACTTAATATAGCTGATATGTGTATAACATTGAAGATTCCTGAGGGTATAACATGCAGATAAATTGAATTTTAATCAAGAATTGAGCTAGCTTACCTGAAATATCATCAATATACCTTATAAATGGAGGGTTTTAATATAATTTTGGTTTGATTTGAAAGGGCTTTACAGCATTTCATAGTGCATATTTATGGGTTTTTTATTTATTAATTGGATGTTTCTGATTTAAGTATTAACTATAAGTGAGTTCATGTTGTTTATCTGAGCCTATGACATCAAGGCGAGAAATGCCATTATAATGGATCTGTTTATAGAGTTCATATCTTACCACAGGAAATAATTAATGCATATTTGTCTACCGCTGTGTCATGGGTTCGATCCCCAGTCAGGACAGTTTTCTGGGTGATGGTTTCTTTCTACATTTTTTCTCATCTGTAAAAAGAATGTCAGGAAACTTTAAGGCCCAAACAGTCCCTGAACATCATCTGGTCATCATTAAATTTAGGATTAAGGTCTCTCCTGGTGCATCATTACCATTATCATCACCTATTATATATATATATGATTGGACTTGAGACTGGAACAGGTCGTATTGACTTAATCCTGGAAAGGAAGAAGAAGAAGAATGATTGGGGCAGCAAAACTCTACCTTCCAGGTGCCCCAACCTCAGAACTAGGTTACAATAACACTATGACAGGATGTTGAAATGATAATGTGGTGGCATTGAATAGAGAATTTATTAAAATAACTAGACACACCCCTTTTTCAGTTAGTATAATTAATCCCAGAGATGCCAACTTGTACATGTAAATATATTGAATCCAAAATTCATCGGAGAACATATTGTTTAAACAACTCACCTCATAGGATTCATGCTTCCATGATATCGCGATTTCAAACATAGTCATGTTCATCATCAGCCATTACTCCGACTGACGATATTCTTCGGCCGTCAACTATTCTATTGTCGCCATCTTCAGTGCTGCCATCTATGGTTGAATTTATGAACTTCGAAATCAAAGTAATTTCGTTAGGGATATCAAAATTCATTGATCTATCTTTGTTTTTCTGAATGTATATTTTTTCCCAAACTGTCAATTCCAAAGGTTTCTCTACTTGTTTTAAAAGTTTAGCTTCTCTTCCAATTTTATGATGTTCTAATAAACTATGTGCAGCAATTGCAGATTTTTCAATTTCACAATTTTTAATATTTCTGAAATGTTCTTTTGTCCGAATTTCCAAATTCCTTTCTGTTTTTCCTATATAAACTTTATTGCAATCTTCACAATTTATTTTTTACTGAAGATGGCGACAATAGAATAGTTGACGGCCGAAGAATTTCGTCAGTCGGAGTAATGGCTGATGATGAACATGACAATGTTTGAAATCGCGATATCATGGAAGCATGAATCCTATGAGGTGAGTTGTTTAAACAATATGTTCTCCGATGAATTTTAATGATTATACCTCATAATGTTTACTTCCCAACATTAATTAAATATAATATTGAATCCAGTTCACTCATTTACCAATCATGATTAATGTCCCTTAGTCTGGAATTAATAACAAGTTTATAACTTTCAACTTATTAATAAAATATGTAGCAACAAATCTTGTAATTTTAAACCGGTTATACTTGTAAGAGAATTTAGTTCTTCCTTAAACGTTGCAGACAAATTTTACTTTATTTAAAATGTATCCTGCAATTTACTTATTGAGTTCCATGAGTTTGATACTCGCTTATGAAGACCGACACACTCCTCTTAACAATGGCTTTTATATTTTTTTGTAGATTCTTACTATCTCAAAAAATCACATTTCTTTGCTTCAGGATATTTAACTTGACTATTTAACTCATGCCCCAAATGGGACTCAATGGCCAATCACGTTTCAATGATTTCTGTTTTACAACCAATCAGAATCGTGTTTCACGAAACATTTATCAGTGTTATAATTACCATATTAAAGAAAGCTCCCCCTTTTTAATATTCTGAACAGGTCTGACCATTATTTTGCAGTGACTGAGCCTGTGAGAAATACAGCTACCAGATTGTATATATAGTGCATGAATGTCAACACATGCTGCATGCGGGAGTTAATATAAAAACATTTGTAGCAATTGATTATACCACCAAAAAAAGAAACCACTGTTTGAACTTTCTTAAATGTATTTTTTCCCAGGTAATAATCCATAAAAATATAATTGTCATATTTACATCATACGACATCAGAAATGAATTAATATACAGTTTGATGTGTTTAATTTTTTCTCCACTAGAAAGCATTCTTACAATATTGCGTTCCTTTGGCAATAAATAGTATGATCTGGTTGCAGTGATAAACAAAAGAAGCAGATGAAGCATACCTATCGCTTCTCATTTGTTTTCAAACATCGCCGTTTACATTAAATATATAAATATTTTAAAATAACTATAGTTAAATAATGATTTGTAAGTAAACAGCTTAATTTTATTCATGAAATAGTCCTAACAAATGCCACTCTTGATTTCCAAATTATCTAGATAAATTCACTGCTCACTTCGTGAGTCGTGAATTTATCGATAATTTGGAAATCACTCGTGGCATTACTTATGAAAATTTTAACAATGATTGCTAATAATTTTCACAACATCTTTCTTTAAAAATATGTTTTTCTAAAGTTCTGTTTTCCTTTAAGAAATAGAATCCAATATTTAACAATTATTCTCTGCTTCATTATATTCATTATTAATTACCAATAAATTATTAATTAGTTTAATGATCAATCATTTATTTTAAGTATCTAATTTATTTAATATCTTATCCATATGTAATTCATTTAGTTTTGTGCTAGAGTCTATTTGTTACAATCTAAGAATTTAAAATGAATTTCTTAATTATATATTGACATGTAAATATCAATGTAGATTTATTTGTTTACTGAGCTTTTTTATTGTTTTTGTTTCAGAATATGTGATTGAGCAGGAACTAATTTCAATGATTTACGAGATGTTGAAGTAATTGACTTGAATGGGTTCTCATTTCAATTAAAGATATTCATAAAAACCAATAAAGACTTTCATGATTCACATTGTAGTGATCAGCAATCATCACACGCGACACATCAAAATACATTCCACATTGGAGTTTGAACATTTTGTGACAGTTGATTTTCAGCAGTACAGTTGTATAAGATAAAAAAATGTGTGTAAGTTGCCTTGATACTATTCATTCATTCATAGTGTTCTGCTCAAGAGCAGGTCTTTCACTGCAAACTCAGCATTCTCCACTCTTTCCTTGACTCAGCTCACCTTTTTGTATCTGCATACAAACCATTTATTTTAATATTGTCTATCATCTGATGTCTTTTTCTGCCTCTAACTTTCTTTCCGTTGACCATTCCTTCTAGAGCATCCTTCAGCAGGCAGTTTCTTCTTAGCCAGTGGCCAATCCAATTTCTTTTCCTCTTCTTTATGAGTTCCAGCATTGTTCTTCTTTCACCCACTCTGTCTAGCACATCTTCATTTCTTACTTTGTCTGTCCATTTTATATGTTCCATTCTTCTCCATATCCACATCTCAAAAGCTTCCAGTCGCTTTTCCTCATTCCGTCGTAATGTCCACGTCTCTGCACCATATAATGCTACACTCCACACAAAGCACTTCACTAGCCTCTTTCTTAATTCTCTTGCCATAGGTCCGCAGAAAATGCTTCTCTTCTTGTTGAAAGCTTCTTTTGCCATTGTTATCCTCTGCTTTACTTCTTGATTGCAGTTCATGTTACTACTGATAGTACAACCCAAGTATTTGAAGCTCTCCACTTGCTCAATGGCCTCATCTTTAATCTTCATGTTTATCTTCCTTGGTTTCTTTCCTATAATCATGACCTTCATCTTATTTATATTTATCTTCATCCCATAATCCTCGCACTTATCATTCAGCTCCATCAGCATGTTCCTCAATGTCACTGCATCTTCTGCTAGCAAAGCCATATCATCAGCAAATCTTATGCACTTTATTCTTCTTCCTCCCATGTTTACGTCTCCCATATTACTGAAGCAGTTCTTCATTAGGTCTTCCAGGTAGATGTTGAAAAGGGTAGGTGACAGAGGACATCCTTTGCCTCACCCTTCTTCCAATTTCTCTTCCCTCTGACATTTCTTCTCCTATCTTCACTTTTATTCGCTGTTTCATATAAAGACTACTTATGAGCCTCCTCTCCTTCCAGTTCACGCCAATTTTCTTCAAGATCTTCAGGAGTTTATTCCACTTTACTCTGTCAAAGGCCTTTTCCAGGTCAACAAATACTGCATAAACATCTTTATCTTTTTCTATATATATTCCTCCTATTGTTCGTATCAATCCAATTGCATCTCTTGTACCCTTTCCCTTCCTGAAGCCAAACTGTTCTTCTTCCAATTCGCTTTCCATCGTAGAACGTTAACGTCAATTTAGTGTAATTTCCATGTGAAATTAATAAAAAATTGTGGTTTAAATCCTCATAAATCAGAGAGAAAACCTATTTTCAAACATAGAATTACTTGAAGCTTGAAGAATACTGATTATTACCATCTCTCAGATATCCTTGACTTTTACTAAAGTTTCATCATTAACAATTTAGTGGAACTATATTCATACTTCCGATCTAGTTTTAAGATGGCTGCTTTCATTTATTATGTGATATTTAAAAATTATGTCTTTATGTATGTTAAAGTAAAATTTTGAGACTTCTGATTTTTTTCATGCAACATTGTTTGTTTGGAGTTCATATGTGTTTTATGTGACAGAAAAGCCTCTTTAATTCATATTGTTATTGTAGTGTATGTTATATCCTGGGGTACAATGAAACGTTTCACTCTGCCCCATATCAAATGTATATTAATAAACTAGCACATTTAAATATGTTTTTCTTACATTTATTTTTAAAAAATGCTGCTTTTTTTGATTGGGACATTCCACCTGCATTCCATTGTAAGACCTTGATGTTATTTGTCTTTTCTTCCAAAACAGTCCCCTTCCGGAGATCCGGATGGGGGACTTCTACTCCGGAGTATTTTGCTTTGGGAAGCATATTGAACATCTTTTGTAGTTCATTTTGCATGACCCAGAGTGCACCTGCTAGTATAACCAGCGGAGGTCAACTACATTACACTCGTTTTTTTAGAAATGTTTAGGAGAAAAGAAATGAAGAGATCCCCTAGGCCTCGAATACTCTAATACCATCAGGTTCGAAGAAAACAAGAGTTCAGTCAAGGGAGACTGGATAGGAAAGTTGAAAGAGGAAATTGGTACAGCCCCCGATCAATTGCAGTTGCATCATTTCGTCTTGAAACTGGTCATGATTGCTTGGCAGCACATCTACATAGAATTAAGCTACTAGACTCTCCACACTGCATAGTCTGCAAGGACACAAGGATCACTTGATGTTCTGCGCTGATCTTCAGGAAATAGTTGGAACACCATCCAAATTGCTGAATATTATTGGGAAGCTGATGACAAACATTTGAATACTACTACTACTTTTAAAAAATGCTTAAATTTACTAACTGTAATTAATTGGAGTAACCTACACATGGCAAGTGAACTGCAACATTTTCATTAGTTGAGCTGCAAAACTGAAAGAAGTTTCAGATACATGCGCAAATCAAAAGGAACTGAAATTCAGGCCTAATTATGAATATTTTCTGCTGAGTGGGAGAAAGAATTGGCAGAGTACATCATTTTGACTTGTTCAAAAATATTTTATGGCCTTTCAACTGAACAGTGCAGGCAGCTGACATATGAAACGGTGATTGCTAATGGAATACCACACCCAGCCAAGTGCAATGAATTGAATAGTTTAGAGGATTTATGTCAAGAAACAGTAAATTAAGCATTTGTACTCGAGAAGGGTGTAGTTACTTCTTTCAACAATACAAATATTGACACTTTTTCGACAACCTAGAAACAGTTTCCAAGAATTTCCCAGAATTTATAATCTGGATGAGACTCCCAAGGTAGTAGCAGAAAAGTGAGTAGGTGCTCAAGTGCAGAGAAGTGACAACCGCTGTATTATTTCTGCAACAGGAAATACTTTTCCTCCAGCAATGGTTTTCATTTGAAGCCTCATATGATTGAAAGAGCTCCCCCAGGGACTTTAGGACTAGCAAATGGCTCTGAACTCTTCTCAGACATTTCATATTTCATACAGGAGTTCAAAACAATCCCCAACGTTACTGCTTTATGACACCCATGAAGTTTTAAAACTGTAACATTTCTACCAACAAGCTGCAGCCTCTAGATGTTGGTGTATTTAAATCATTCTATAATGCTGCTTTAGATAATTGGATAAGACTTCCAATTTTGGAATATATTAAACAGTACCAACTAAATTGGAAACACCATCTAGAAAGATTGAGTTCAAATCGGATCTCCAAAGCTGTTTATAATTATATACCAAGAGGACGAAGATCACTGGGCCGTCCTATCAAATGCTGGAGGGAAAATTTTCTATAGGATCGTAAAACAGGCCTTGGCCTAATACTTGGAAGGAAGAAGAAGAAGATAATTGGATATTACACCCCTCTCCATCTATATATAGCTAGTTGCATAAACACGGCACATCAAAAGACAATCAGACCCAAGAATTTAATACAAGCATTTCGTTCAACGGGTATTTTCCCTTACAATAGAGGTATCTTTACTTCCTAAATAGTTATGTCATTGACTGACCTTCTGAAGTATCTCTAGGACTAGAAATATTGCCACAGATTGAAATAATTCAAGAATCAGCAACAGATAATTTGTGTATGGGACCAGACACAGCTCATGGCACAAACACAAGCCAGTTGAGAAAATGATTCTTGTATGCAGCCAGAGACAAGGAAGAAATTCCAATATAGCCCTAAGGATGTGTGCAGCTATCCCAAGACTGGAAGGAAGTGCCGCACAAAAGGTAAGAGCTTCATAGCAACTAGCACACGAGAGAAAAATATATTTAAAAAAGTACATCCTCAACAAGTTAAGAGGCCTCTACTCAAAAGAAAAGAAAATTCCGAACCTGATGTAGTCATGGTCTTGAACAATTCAGATAATGAAGAAGAAGAATTATCATTACCTGGGAGAGCTAGATAGGGAGGATTATGCCCTGGTTGAATTCAAAACTTTTGCAGTGAACGAGCCTAAATATTATGTTGGCATTGTTACAAAAAGTAAAGATGATTATGAAGAGTTTGAAAAAGCACAATGCATTGATAAAAATCACCAGTTGAAGATGTAGCTACAGTGAATTACAGCCAATTGAAAATTATTCTATTTGTGCCAAACTATTGTGAACAAGCTAAAAGGCAAATAAGTTATGTTCTTCATTTAACAACACAGACTGAACAGTAGCCAAGTTAATTTTAATTTTTTGTAATAATTAAATGTAGATGTGGGCAATAAAAACAATCCCACATACTGTTTCAAACCTCGGGCACAGTGAACCTAATACACAAAATATATCAATCACTAATTAATTTAGTAGCCTCCAATAATTTTTTTTTCAAAGAGCTAAATATATTTAAATCGCACCTGCATAAAATAGACATCTTCTATGGGTTCTACAGTAGTTATTTATATATTTTCTGTTTCACTGTTTCCAATGATCACCTAAAGTGCACTCAAAATAAATTGCAGGTAAGAAATCAAGTGATTCTACTCGGGTCTGTTCTTCCAATACAACACATAGGGAAAGAAATATTGGACAGGACATGTAGCAAAAAATGGAGAAAGAAAGAGAGGCAAACAGAAATCAGAGGCTAAAATATTCCCTAGTTATGTCAATGAATGAGGTGAGAGAATAAGATTAATGATGGCTGAGTGTACAACACATGTGGCACAAGGTGAGAGAATAACATTAATGATAACTGAGTGTACAGCACATGTGGCACAAATGAAGAATGAAAGAGAGACATACAAAAACCACTAGCTAGGATGAGGAATGAGGTGAGAGAATAACATTAATGATAACTGATTGTACAGCACATGTGGCACAAATGCAGAATGGAAGAGAGGCATACAAAAATAATTAGGTAAGACATCCACTAGGTAGGACAAGGAATGAGCTCAGAGAATAACATTTTTCATCATTTTGGGCAGGACATGTGGCATACAAGGAAACTGAAAGAGAAGCATACAACATCCAGAGAGAGAGGGATCCATTAGGTAGGTCAACAAACGAGGTGAGAGAATAACATTAATTATGACAAAGTGGGCAGTATGTGTTGCACAAATGCAGAACTAATTGGTAACAAATCAAAAACAGGGAGTAAAGCATCCACTCGGTATATCAAGGGATGAGGAGAGAGAATAACATTAATCATGTCTGATTGGGCAGAACATTTCGTACGAATGGAGAATTCAAGAGATGCATACGGGGTAAGGCATCCACTAGGTAGGTTAAAGAATAACATTATTCATTACTGATTAGACAGGTTATGTTGCATTCATGGGGTCGGATAACCACAAGAAATGAGGTAAGAATATAATATTAAACATGTCTGATTAGGCAGGACATGTTGCAGTAATGGAGAATGAAAGAGGTTAACAAAGACCATTGGATAAGACATCCACTAGGTAAGCCAAGGAATGAGGTGAGAGAATAAGAACCTTAACCAATTGGGCAGTATGTGTTGCACAAATGCAGATATCAGTAGTGACAAATAAAAGAAGAGAGACTAAGAAAACCACTACTTAGATAATGGAATGAGGAGAGAGAATAACAATCATGACTGATTGGGCAGGACATGTAGCACAAATGCAGAATTAAGTGGTGACAAAAAAAACAGAGTCTAACAGGAAAGTACTTGTGCTTAAACAAACACATATACACCAAAATTGTGTGAGAGGTCCCTTATTGCACTAGTGATACTCGCTCATCTGCAAAACTCTGCAGTTGTCCGTTAGAGGCCTCTGCGTGTGCCATGCCTCATTGCACATTGACCTGCCGGTACACCAGTCGGGACGGTGCAGTGTGCCTCTGAAGTCGCATTTTGTGGAGTTATTTGTGTAGTGAAGTGTCAGATGGGTCAGCGATTGGTAATAAATCCTGCTAATATATTGCGATTAGTTGAGATGAAGTTACGAAGAACTCTTCTTCGTGAAGATGGTATTGGTGTAGAAGAGGAATCATTCGCATGTTTTCTGGTATCTATTATAGTGCAGAAATATGAGCATAAGTTAGAAACAGATACTGTTGTAACACCAACACATGATGCTAGTGACGAACAACTCATTGCAAGCGGTAGTGATATGGCAAGTGCAGGAAGAGGTGATGGAAGTAGTAAAAGTGAATTCCAACCCTCTCCTGATAAGAAGGTTAAATTTGCAAGCATCATCACAGCGTTTGATGACAACACACTAAAGAACATATACGATGATTATCATGTAAGAGGTTTCAACACATACGACAAGCTTCTGAAAAGATACCCTAAACTGAAGGCTAAAAGCAATATTAAAAACATACTGGACTACGTGGCAAAGAAACGAGGAGGAAATAAAGTTTTCAAAGGAAATCGTACATTGCAGTTCAAGATCATCAAGGAGCGTGTAATGGCAAAATTTGATGAAGTCCGAGAATGCGGTTCCACTGTTCATTATTGGCATTTGCAACATTGGGCATTGGACGTAGCCAGAAATCTTGGGTGTACAAACTTTACAGCTTCACTAGGATTTATTACTAATTTGAATAAGAAGTTTAGGATAACATCACGCCGTATAACTATGCTCCAAGCACAAAAAGATAAGGATTACGAAGAAGAGCAGATTCAAGGAGCTCAAACGTTTGTTGCTGACGTCAATGAGCATATAACGTCAGAAAAATGTTTAATTAGTTCTGTATCGAACTGTGATCAGAGTCAGTTCAACTATGAGCTTTCTTCTGGCAGAACGCTATCCATGAAAGGGGAGAGAAACACTGTCTCGATGTTGCAATCAGTTAACAGTGCAACACGATCGATGTTGCTATATCAATGGAAGGACGATTGGCAGACAAACTCTATATTTGCTTCCAAGAACCTAGTGGAAAGTTTGGACCCTGTGTGTCAAGGGAAATAGAAACTCGGTGCCCTCCAAATGTCTTCGTCGATGCAAGTGTGAGTGGGAAGATGACGAAACAACATCTGAAGACTTTTTCTGTCAGTTTTGAATCCAAATTTGTCGAGAAAGCCATTAGTACTTTGTGACTCCTGGTCTGGACATAAGGATGAACAACTACTACTGCAAGCATCTGGCGGAAAGATGTAAATTTAAAAATCATTCCACCTAAAACTACAAAATATGCACAACCTCTGGATGTGTATTTCTTCAGGCAATATGAAATATATGCCAAGAAAATAACAGACTTTATTAAACTATATTCCAGTAATATGCAGCCAAAATTGCATGACAGATTCTTTATCATGAACTTCCATTCTGTCATTTACAATCAGTTATATGTGGGAGTATATAGACCAATGCTTCATTACGCTTGTCAGAACGCTGGCTACGATATTGGTGAACCAGTGGACAACTTCAAAAGTGTAATTGACATGGCATTCAACACTGATATCATCATCATCCATGCAAGTATTAGGCCGTGTGGCCTGTTACGGTCTCAAAGAGGAATTTTCCATCCAGCGCTTTTTTGGACGTCCCAGCGATCTTTTGCCTTGGGGGCAGTAGCGAAGTATGGCTTTTGGAATTCTATGAGACATTCATTGAAGATGGGCTTTCCAGTTGTTCTGGTAGTTTTGTATATGGTGAAGAATGGGTTCTACATCCAACTCTTCCATAATTTCCTCATTTCTTTTATGGTCCCACTTTGTGTAGCCTGCTGTTCGGCGTATAAATTGCATCTCATTTGCTGTTATTCGGCTTTCATCTCTTCTTTGTATTGTCCATGCTTCACTACCATATCTTAATACTGGTCTTGCGAGAACCTTATAAAGCATAATCTTGTGCTCTTCTGTACTAAAGATGGTTTCATTATACTGTTAACTATCCCCATTGTTTTTGTACAATTTTTTATTTTCTTTGATATATCAGTTTCATCTTGAAATGTTAAATTATAACCCAAATAATCACTTACTCGTTCTAAAATTTCATCATCCAAAACAATTTTGCTAGGTACAGTGTATTTCCTACAGAAGGCCATCACTTTAGTTTTCTTTGTATTGATTTCCATATTGTACCTTTTTGCAATTATATTAAAATTGTGTATAGAATACTGTAAATCTGTTTCTGTTGGAGCTATTAATACCAAATCATATGCAAAAGGCAAAGAGTCTATTTTATGGTTTCTATTAATTTGGATAGAACCATGTCTCATCTGTCGCCAATCTTGGAGTATTCTATCCATGTATATGATAAAGAGCAAGGGCGAGAGGCACATCCTTGTCTTACGCCCCTATTAATTTCGGTCCATTCTGTTTGTGTGTTATTGATTCGAACTGAAATCAAATTTGTTCTATAGATACTGTATACATTTAAAATATGCTGTTGTGGTAGATTGTTGTCAGCTAAAATTTCCAACAGTTTATTCCTACTGATTTTGTCGAAGGCTTTTTTGAAGTCCACAAAAGCTGAATGTGTTTCTACTTTGAACTCCCTGTGTTTTTCTATTAATAATTTCATGGAGAAATAACCATCACACCAGGATCGACCTTTACGAAAGCCATTCTGTTCTTCACTGAGGAGGCTGTTAAGATGTTTGTATAATTTGTTCTTAATTATATTGGCGTAAATTTTGTATCCAGTATTTAGTAAGCTGATGCCTCTGTAATTTTCACAGTTTTTCTTGTCTCCTTTTTTAAATATTGGTATTGCAATAGATTTTGTCCAACTTACAGGAATGTCTCTCCCTTCCCATAGTTTATTTAAGAATGTTAGAAATTGGTCTAAAAACAGAGGATTTGCATTTTTAAATAGTTCAATACTGATTCCATCCTCTCCAGGAGCTTTATTGATTCTCATTTTCATTAATACTTCTGATAGTTCATCCTCTGTAATCAAGTCTGTAGAAGTGTTATTGGATGATGGTAAAGTGAGAGTATTTGGAGTTTGGGTCCATAGATTTTGAAAATAATTTGACCATTGTTTGGCTGGGATGACATTAAGGTTGAGATTGTCTTTTGTTTCACGATTCAAATTTTTCAAGATTTTGTATGTTTGTGGTGCGGGTCTAGTAATATCATTCTCTAATTGTGACACAAATTCCTCCCAATTTTTTCTATGTCTCTTCCTGGTTTCTCTTTTTGCTATTGCTCATTTTGTGGTAATTGATTTTGTCTTCTTCTGATTTATTTGATAAGTACTTGTGGTATGCTTCTTTTTTGTCTTTGATAATTTGCGCTATTTCTTCATCCCAATGTCTCATGCCATTTTTTTTAATCATCTCCTTTTTCTGCCTAGGCTTTCTTTTGCAGATTGTTTTAAGATGTTAGCAAGTTTACTCCATTCCTCTTCAATATTTTCATAGACAGGGCAATCCTTCATAATGTTTTGCATTCTTGTCCCAGCTGTGCTGGGATCTCTGAGGGAGCTTACTTTGAACTTCAAATCCAATTTCTGAACTTTCTTTTTTTTCTGATATTATAGAATGTGCAAATATGACATGCGATTGATCAACTTGCTTTTCTTCACTGTGCATTTTGCAGTCATTCATATTGCTGTGAGCATTTTATTGAAAGTCCCCATTTACACTTATAGTTAAGATATCTGCATTGCGTATGGCATATGCGTATCTAGAGCATGACTGCAGAGTTTTGCAGAAAAACGACACCCACCAGCACATTGAGAGGACGTAACGGTCCTGTAACCAAACTTTTATACAGTTATGTTTGTTCGAGTGCAAGTACTTTCCTTGTAAGACATCCACTAGATAGGTCTCACCTCATCCACTAGGTAGGTCAAGGAATGAGGTGAGAGAATAACATTAATCATGACAGATTAGGTAGCACATGTTTTAATAATGGAGAATCAAAAAACGGAATGGAAAAACAGAGAGTGAAGCATTCACTAGGTAGGTCCAGAAACGAGGTGAGAGAATAACACTAATTATGACAGATTGGGCAGAACATGTTGCACAAACGGAAAATGAAAAAGGGGAAAAAATACTTACAGCAAAACATCCACTACATAGGCATGGAATGAGGTGACAGAATAAACTTTATTATTATTGATTGGGCAGGACATGTGGCGTGAAAGTATATTAAAAGAGAGGCATACAAATCCCAGAGTGCATGAGATCCACAAGGTAGGTCATGAAACGAGGTGAGAGAACAACAATAATTATGACAGATTGGACAGGACATGTTGCACAAATTGAGAATGAAAAAGGGGTAATAAAACCTAGAACTGAGATATCCTCTAGGTAGGTAGAGAAACGAGGTGAGAGAATAACAACTATGACTGATTGCGCAGTATGTATTGTACAAATGCGGAATTAATTGGCGACAAATATAAAACAGAGACTAAGGTATCCATTATGTAGGGCAAGGAATGAGGTGAGAGAATAACAATCACAACTGATTGGGCGGTATGCATTACACAAATGCAGAATTAATTGTTGACTTGTAAAAAACAGAGACTAAGGTGTCCACTGTCAAGTCAAGAAATGAGGTGAGAGAATAACATTAATCATGACTGATTGGGCAGTATGTGTTGCACAAATGCCCTAGAAAAAGATGGACCATTCAAACCACAACAGACTTTGTGTCTCAGACTCCTTTGAAAGATGATTCATAGGGGTTGTGCCTGTGAGATAAGTTATTGTATTTTCTGTATTATTTTTAAGGACAGCACGGAGCTTTTTATACCAAGTAGTTTTGAAATTGTACACAAATATCTACGATACAGCTTTTTTATATTAAATTAATTTATACAAAACTACTGTAAAGTCAACACATTAATTTAGGAGTCCTATTATTTACTACTAGGTGTGCCGCAGTGGGCTAGTGCCTCTAGTTCCAAAGGATACAGGTTCAAACCTCACCATGGTCGATGGATTTTTTTAGGATGGAAAAATCCAATGAAAAGTCCTCCAGGAGCTACTTTATGCTGTGGGTTCCAGATATTGAGATTTTCAGGCTCATAAAAGAACCAAAATGTCTGAATAAAAAGCCCTCTGTGCAAAATTTACCAACCTTTCCCCATTGAGAATTATCTTAATTACCCCAGGCACTAGACTGTCCCCTTACCACTTGCTCACATCTGTGGGTAAATGATCATAAGAAGTCCCCATTACGGAGTGCCTTAATTCCAGCACAGGGAAGGAAAGGACTTAACAAATAATTATTTATATATCTATATTTGTAAAATAATAAAATTTGGAATAAATTGTAATAAAATTGATTTACAACTGCCAAAATAACATGGCCACTTTCTAAAAACTGAGACTTGTTGTTGTCCCGCGCCGTAGCCGAGCGGTTAAGGTAGGAAGCCTTGGTGCAGAGCTACGGGACTTGCGCTGGTTCGAGTCTCCATGGGGGAAGAAATTTTCTCATGGTATTTCGGCCAGTAGGGGACCGGTGCCCACCCAGCATCGTGAGGCAATTGGGTAGCTACAATAAGTAGCGGCTCCAGGTTGAGGAACCAGCTATAACGGCTGGGGGACTCGACATGCTAACCACATGTCACCCCTACACTGGCTGTTGATCATCTACCTCTGTGTTTGACACATGTGGATGTGAAGGGCCAGCAGCCGGCTGGTAAAAGGGCAACCGCTGAAAAGTGGAAAGACCCTCAATCGGCAGACTTGTTGTTGCTATTGTTAGTACAATGAGTATGCAGCTTTTAAAATAGAGCTACTTTACATCTTGTCTCGTACCAGCTGAACGGATGACATCTCCATTCATTACTGGAGAATTATACTCCTCCTACCTGGACATGGCGGTCCAGTATTGCCAATATATGAAAAATTATTTTGAAAAAATGTTCTAGAAGCTAATCTGGTTTAAACTGTTTTTTTTTCTGGAACCCAAACCACGCATCCATACATCATGAGAGGGAATTCACTCTATGACTAGTTGTGGCAGGCGACAGACCTGTTAGGCATGGGTCCATTGTCTCTAAGACATGCATTTGATTAGAATTAGAAATTAACCATAGTGCAACAGCAATACTTCAATAAGAATTTATACATACATTCTGTATTTAGTTATTATTTACAAGTGCTAAATTATGTATTTCAGTGAAAGCTTAAGATTAAATTTAAATGTTTCACACCTCACCTCATCTAACTACACCAGCTTCATCTTCAACTGATGTTATATCGATCAGAAGAACTGCTTCTTGCTCCCTCTTTTTTCCTACAAATGTTCAATTTAGTGAAAGTGTTTTAATTGTTTATTTAAATATATTTTTGTTCTAAATTACCAGTTGTGATCATTAAAATTGTCCTGTGCTGTAGCCGAGTGGTTAAGGCAAGAAGTCTTGGCACAAAGCTACGGGTCTTGAGCTGGTTCGAGTCCCCAATGGGGGAAGAAATGTTCTCATGGGATCCGGCATCGTGAAGCATTTGAGTAGCAACTCCAGGTTGAGAAGAATCAGCTATAACAGCTGGCCAATTACTGGCTTGATAATCATCTACCTTTGTGAGGCCAAGAGCCTTCTAAACCTGTCGCGCTTGCAAGAAAAAAAAATTATTAAAAGTGACCCATCTAAAGAGAATAGTTTAGAAGGGAAAACCTAAACACAGTCTACGTTTAAAAAAACAAGTTACCTTGATATGTGGCAGTGGGCCTCATCCATATGACTGTTGTACACCTTCACCATCTGATGTTCTCAATTTCAAAATGTATGGATCTAAATTTGTTCTTTTCAATGTGTATCTTTTCCTGAACTGTCAAATCCAAGGGTTTTTCCAAATGTTTCAAAAGTTTAGCTTATTTTTCAATTTTATAGCATTCTAGCTAACTAAGAGCTGTAATTGTTCATTTTTCAATTTCACCATTTTTAATATTTCTAAAGTGTTCATATGTGCGAGTGTCCCCTACATATACTTTATTGCAGTCTTTATAACTAATTGAATAAATTCCAGATATTTTAACTTCTTATTAGTTATTAGTAGATTACTCAGGCTAAATGTATACACCGGTGCTAATGTGATATAGAATTTCTTGAATTTTTTTAAAAAAATTGTTGTGTATTTCAAGATGGTAAGTAATTTTCTGAATATTGTTCTTATTTCTTGGAATCAGGATGGTGTATTCTTTTAATGTTTTTTTGCAGTCTGAATTTCGTTAATATATCTATTATTATTTCCTTTCCAAAGCCATTTAAACTATCATCATCATCCATCACAAATTAGGCCTTTGTAGACCTGTTTTGGCCTCATCCAGCAGTCTTTTAAGAGGTCTTCCTGGTCGACAATGTCCTTATATTGCATCATCATTTTTGGGATTCTTGAATTTTCCATTCTTTTTACATGGTCCAGCCAGTTTAGTTTATTAAACTAGCAATGTATAGAATGTGATTTTATTCTTTCTTAAAATCTTCTTCATTTAGTGGAATGTTTAATAATCTATATATTAAACTACTGAAAACTGTATGTTTATGTGCAATATGATTCAATTCTGAAGATTTATGTACGAGTATCTATCCTATAAATACTGAATTTGATTCTTTGTTGTTGTTCATTTTTGATTATGTACAGGTCCAAAAAGGGGATTTGGTTATTCCTTTCTAATTCAATATTTTACAGATTCATCTTGAAGATTAAGTATCAATATATTTAGTATTTATAACAGAGAAAATATCATCTACACATCTGTACCAACACTTAAAAACCCAAGGGTAAAGCACCGGTGATGTGACATTCGAGATAACCCATAAATAAATTGGCCAAAAATGGTGAAATAGCCAAACCTGAGATTTGTTTATAGTATTTTCCAATGAAAATTAGAAAAAATTATTGTCGATACAAAGTTTTGTAAGATTTAAATATTCATCTATCATTTCTGTTTTTAATTTCAAGGAAATTAACTTTTTTTTTTTAATATTTAACATCTTTTTGATTAGGATGCTAGGTAATAAAGAAACATCATATCAAATGAAATGAATCCAATTCTTCTACTAATTTGACTGAATTTTCAATACTTTTGTTGTTGAAACTTGGTAATTCAATAATTTTTTAAGAACAATTTTAGATCCATGAATTTTGAGATTCCTGGCAAACAAGATTTGATCTCAAAGTTCATCAAATCAACACCAAAAATGAAAATGAAGGTGTAGACCAAAATTCAACAGTCACAAAGGAACGCCTGTTGAAACTACAGTTCCAAGCTTGAAGATCACGGAGTTCTGACAACTCTCTATTTATTAATTATTAAAATAAATTCTTCATCACATCACCTCACCTCATAATTTATTTTAAATTTAAAATCACAAATTGAGTTTCTCCAAAAAAGTAACCATAAATTTGATTTACTGACTGCATGATACAAATAAGATTGTTGATGATGTTTTTATTATTAATTTAACACTTCTCACTGAAGGATAAGTTATATTTGAAGATAAATTATACGCTCAGACTCAGGTTTGAACCCAGGACCTTACCAGTACTCTACCACCGAGCTATCCGAGAAACTCCAATCTAAATGCAATTTTTTCTCATATACACTGTTAATTCCCATCGTCGAATGCTACGAGCATTTGCTCGATCATGCAAATGGTAGCTTCTTGTTTAAGAAGACATTTATTGGGAATTTAAACTCTACTTTATAAAGCCAGTAGGGCTTCTTTTGATGTTTATATTAATTTAACACTTCTCACTGCAGGAGCTTTGGCTTTCTATGCTGCAAGGCTACAAGAACGCTCGCCATTGAGTCAAACTAAAGCGAAATCTGAAATGTAGATACTGTGGTGCCAATTGAAGACAATGTATTAAACCCTTATTGTCCAGCACAGATCCAATTTAAGTGCTGATGTGTTTTGCTGGAACATACACCACGTCTTCATTCACTCCCAGTGAAAATTTTAGAAGTTTAGAACCAGTTCCCTATGGTCTGAATATCCTTAATATCTGTTTACGTTAGGGTTGCCATAGCAACCATGAGAAGGCATTTTTTTTCCCAAAGTTGTTAAGTGTCAAGATATAACCCATTAAATTTTAGTTGAGTTCACTGTGGTAGGAACGCTCTAGTGGACACAATGCAAACTATCAAGAGCCACTGTTCTTAAGAAGATGACGTAAAATAGACATTCTTTTGTCAGAGGAAGATAATAAATAAATATTAAAAGTGAATTAAATAATTATACTGTTACATAATTATCATATAGGGGAAGAGCCGCTACTGATAGAAGTATATCTCTGGTCATTAGCACGTGAGTGTTGTTCATAAATCATCAGAAAAAAGTTCCATCACACATTGTTACAGTTGTCGCCGTCTGACATTCTTCAATTTGTAAGTTTCATTACTTCATCAACGTCATCATGTTCTCGATATCTTCTTTGAGATGGTATCCATATTAGTAGAGTCTTCTGGATTTCAATGTACTTACATATTATTTCATCGGGATGTATCAGTCTGAGAATGTGTTAAGAATCCTACGTACTTTAAACATAATTACATATTTTTTTGTCAAAGTTGAAAGTACATGTCCATCTGCTTAAGCATTCACCATTGGTGTCGAGCAATAGTTTTCAAAATATAAAATAAAATAATTTGTGCCCATTAACCAAAGCTTCTTCTAAAAATATTTCATGTGAAACACGTCTCGATGTGATAAGAGAAGGAATGACACATACAGTTAGTTTGATTTGGTTATGTCAATAGAATGAAGTAAGAAACACTCGCTAATAAATAGAAGCTAGATTTTTATACCCTATGAAATATATAACAAAAAACCGAAAATATGTAATACCAAAATTATAAAGATACGTTAAAAATGATTCATTCATTCATTCAAATGGCAGGAACATGAATTCCATCGTGTCATTAGCAGACGTGAGTGTTGTTCATAAATCACAAGAAAAAAGTTAAAATAACAATCTTCTTCATCACACATTGTTACAGGTGTCGTCGTCTTTCTCCATCTGACATTCTTCAATATGTAAGTTTTATTACTTCATCAACATCGATATCTTCTTATTAGTAGAATCTTCTGGATTTCATATACTGCAATTTGTATAAAATCATTTTACACCTTTTAGTTACATAAAATAATTTTAAAAACTTGTAATCACTTGAACTCGGTGCTACTGCCTTGGTGCAGAGCTACGGGACTTGCTAGATATCAGACCCATATGTTCCTACCATTTGAATTAATTAATTAATCATTTTTAATGTATCTTTGTAATTTTGATATTATATATTTTCAGTCCCGCGCCCATATTCGAGTGGTTAAGGCAAGAAGCCTTGGCGCAGAGCTACAGGATTTGCACTGGTTCAAGTCTCCATGGGGGAAGAAATTTTCTCATGGAATTTCGGCCAGTATAGGACCGGTGTCCACCCAGCATCGTGAGGCATTTGGGTAGCTACAATAAATAGCGGCTCCAGGTTGAGAAAACCAGTTATGACGGCTGGGGGACTCGACATGCTGACCACATGTCACCCCTACACTGGCTGATCATCTACCTCTGATTGACACAAGTGGATGTGAGTCCAGCAGCCAGCTGGTAGGCTAAGGGCCTTCTAAGCCTGTCACGCCAGTCTATCTATCTATATTTTTTCAGCGTGTTACTGTGTGTGTACAGTTTTTAAAATTATTTTATGTAACTAAAAGGTAAAAAATGATTTTACACAAATTGCACATATTGTATTGGCACCAGGTCTACCAGCCTGGTGTGTTCTTATTTTAATAATGATATCTCATCTACTGTTGCTAAGGTAATGATTTAATAGTATATTGCGATACGATCAATATGGATTGAGGAAAAGTTTAAAAAAAGAGGCGCTTGTGCTAAGTTTTATTTAAATTTCCAAGATTCCATTATGTGTTTACCACATGTGTATTGCATACAATTTTTTTGCACTATATGTATTTATTTTAGTAATTAAGATATTAGCTAAAATAATAATAAATATAATTGAAGAAAAATGCTAGATTTCAGAAGGTGAATTGGCTATCCGCGAAATAATAAGTATTGTTGGTCATGTCACCATCTTATATTTGTTAAAACTGTAAAACCAATTTGATTTGGGATTTATTTCTGATTATGGAGAAAGTTTTAGACGATGTGGGCAGTGATGATGAACTAGAAGAGACATGGAAAGCTGGATGTGATGAATTAAGTCTAAACAGAGGTATGAGTTAGCATATGCTTCATTGTGTAAATAGTTGAAAGAACATCAATGAAAAGAATAAATTGGCGTATTTTGTATTAAGAAGTAGTAAATTGATGAGTCCAGCAAGTTTGTGGTGTGAATTTTTGATGCTAGAAACAATGATAAAGTTAAATAATGGAATTGATATCACAAGTTTCACTATGTTAGTGTGCTTCTTGAAAAGGAAAAATGGTAATTTTAAAATACTGAGATTTCTTTTGTTTTCATAGCAACCAAGATTGTTGGCGGGAATGTCAAATTACAATGCACAGCAACAATAACAGTAAGTATAGCATATTAGTTACGTAGTGCAAAACATTTCAAATTTAATTTAATTTGTGTTACAGGTAGTTTCAAAGAGCATCTGTATTTAAAAAAAATGCCACATACCAAAGTTGGAGCTGTGTTAACATGGGTTTGACACAAAACAATTTAATTTTCAAATCAGAAAACACACGTTAGATCGCAGCTTCATGGAAAGTGAGTATTATTATTATTTAGGTGCAAGAAGAATGGCATAAAGACGTGCATGGAAGCTTCTTGTAGGAAAACCAGAGGTAAAATACCCAGTTGGTAGATCAAGAATGAGGTGGGAGAATAACATTAACCATGATTTGAGGGAAGTAGATTGTACAGGGAATGATTGAAAACATTAGCTCAGGATAGGAATGTATGGAGAGCTTATGTCCATGTGGCTATGAACCTACAGGTTTGATAGTGGCAGGGAGTTAGTTAGTTAGTTAGGTGCAGGAAGATGTTCTGAAAATTTGATAAATAAAATTGTCATTGTTATTATTACTGTGGTACTGTCATTATTATTAGTAGTATTTTTTTCCAGCCACAACAGGTACTTGGGCATCACGAGCAGCTAGTTACTTCTTCCATGGGGACTTGAACAATCTTTAACATGAGAGAGGACATTACTAGCATTAATACAATAATTTACATAAATAATTAGTGTTTTATTATTTGCAAAATATCCAAAGGAATTGAAGAGTGACAGTTATCTCTCATAACGATACATTGTTGAACAAATATGTTATAGATCCTATCTAGTAGACACCAAAAATTAACAAGACAAATGTGTGTGTGTGTCCATTAATGATCCAGCAGCCATAATTTTTGCTTTATCAGAACCAAACTTTGCATATAGCAATATACTTTTTTTAAAAAGCCATGTCAAATTCATTAACCAGCAAAATTGGACCATTAGGTATAGTTTGCCTGACCGCTCTAGCGGTAACAATATGAGGAAGGTATTGTACAAAAAGCAGGAGAATCCGACCACCAGTTTTACCTGAAAGTCAAAATTTAAAAATTGCTATAGCAGCCCCATGTTTTCTTTGTTATAAGGGTGGTTCCCTCTAAGAGCGCAGGCTTAATTTTCAAAGATGGCAGTAATGCAACGGAGTGTTGAAAGAAGAGGTTTGTGGTCGTATCTTGACAATAAATTAAATGCATTTTTTGGATTTTGGTAATTAACTTATTGAACCTATTATTTGTAATTTTTAGGTCTTAAGAAATAAGGAATTTCCTGGAAATATTTTGGGTGAATCATTCAGAACTTTGCAGGCACAAAAAGGAGATGAAGAAATAGCACAAAATTATCAAAGACAAAAAAGAAGCAAACAACAAGTACTTATCAAATAAATTGGAAGAAGACAAAATCAATTACCACAAAACAAGAGCAATAGAGAAAAGAGAAACCAGGAAGAGACACAGAAAAAATTGGGAGGAATTTGTGTCACAATTAGAGAATGATATTATTAGACCCGCACCACAAACATACAAAATCTTGAAAAATTTGAATCATGAAACAAAAGACCTTAATGTCATCCCAGCCAAACAATGGTCAAATTATTTTCAAAATCTATGGACCCAAACTCCAAATACTCTCACTTTACCATCATCCAATAACACTTCTACAGACTTGATTACAGAGGATGAACTATCAGAAGTATTAATGAAAATGAGAATCAATAAAGCTCCTGGAGAGGATGGAATCAGTATTGAACTATTTAAAAATGCAAATCCTCTGTTTTTAGACCAATTTCTAACATTCTTAAATAAACTATGGGAAGGGAGAGACATTCCTGTAAGTTGGACAAAATCTATTGCAATACCAATATTTAAAAAAGGAGACAAGAAAAACTGTGAAAATTACAGAGGCGTCAGCTTACTAAATACTGGATACAAAATTTACGCCAATATAATTAAGAACAAATTATACAAACATCTTAACAGCCTCCTCAGTGAAGAACAGAATGGCTTTCGTAAAGGTCGATCCTGCTGTGATGATTATTTCTCCATGAAATTATTAATAGAAAAACACAGGGAGTTCAATGTAGAAACACATTCAGCTTTTGTGGGCTTCAAAAAAGCCTTCGACAAAATCAATAGGAATAAAACTGTTGGAAATTTTAGCTGACAACAATCTACCACAACAGCATATTTTAAATTTATACATTATCTATAAAACAAATTTGAATTCAGTTTTGAATCAATAACACACAAACAGAATGGACTGAAATTAATAGAGGCGTAGACAAGGATGTGGCCTCTCGCCCTTCCTCTTTATCATATACATGGATAGAATACTCCAAGATTGGCGACAGATGAGACACGGTTCTATCCAAATTAATAGAAACCATAAAATAGACTCTTTGCCTTTAGCATATGATTTGGTATTAATAGACTCTTTGCCTTTTGTATATGATTTGGTATTAATAGCTCCAACAGAAACAGATTTACAGTATTCTATACACAATTTTAATATAATTGCAAAAAGGTACATATGGAAATCAATACAAAGAAAACTAAAGTGATGTCCTTCTGTGGGAAATACCCTATACCTAGCAAAATTGTTTTGGATGATGAAATTTTAGAACGAGTAAACAAAATTAATTATTTGGGTTATAATTTAACATTTCAAGATGAAGCTGACATATCAAAGAAAATAAAAAATTGTACAAAAACAATGGGGATAATTAACAGTATAATGAAACCATCTTTAGTGCAGAAGAGCACAAGATTACGGCTTTATAAGGTTCTCGCAAGACCAGTATTAAGATATGGTAATGAAGCATGGACAATATGAAGAAGAGATGAAAGCCGAATAACAGCAAATGAGATGCGATTTATGCGCCGAACAGAGTGGGACCATAAAAGAAATGAGGAAATTATGGAAGAGTTGGATGTAGAACCCTTTCTTCACCATATACAAAATTACCAGAACAACTGGAAAGCCCATCTTCAACGAATGCAGTCTCATAGAATTCCAAAAGCCATACTTCGCTACTGCCCCCAAGGCAAAAGATCGCTGGGATGTCCAAAAAAGTGCTGGATGGAAAATTCCTCTTTGAGACTGTAACAGGCCACACGGCCTAATACTTGCATGGATGATGATGATGATAATGCACAACAGAAAATTACTTTACCTGCTTATTGTGGCGGATATATTGTGAAAACGAAATTTGCATTCTTGTGCCCTCTGTTGAGGGATTTATAAAATATTACTATTTTCTCAAAGAGGGTGCACTGACTCGTACTCAAAGAGTGCGAATGTGCAGTCATGAAACTTTAAACTCTCAATTTGAACACAGAGTTTTAAATTCGCAAATGTGTTTACTGTTACAATTATTGTATGTAATAAATATGACTTTTTTACATAATACAGTGATTTAGACAATGTAGTGATGTAATCGTGAGATATTTTGGATGCTAGATTTTATGGTATTGATTATGTTGAAATAAATGGCATAGAACACAAATTCAATCACCAGAAAGAAATGGCTGGGAAATACTGGCTTTATGGATGTGCGTTCGTCTCACAAATGTAGCCTTGAAAGGATGGGATTTGAAATATCTTCCTATAAACCAAAGTGTTTATTATTTTAAAAAAAATTGAAAGCAGTGTTGGAGGACAAGAAATTTCCTCCTTACAGAATTTTTAACGTGGATGAGAGTGGAATTTAGACTGTCCCCAATCATCTTCCGAAAGTAATTTCACCCAAGTGGAAGCGTTACATAGTCAAGATTGTTTCTGCAGACATGGGGACATAGTGACAGAGAGGCCGGAACCACAAGGCAACAGAACAGGAAGGAGAAGGTCTAGAATACAGGGAGACTGTAGTCGCTGTATCGCTAGGAGACTTGCACCCGCTCCGAAAAGGGTTTTTGAACCCAAAAGGAAGAGGAATGGGAGGAAATCCGAGATAACGACGGTGTCTCCATACAATAACATGCTGCACGAGGCTAAGGAGAAACAACTTAAAAAATCACTTTGACTGAGGGCAAAGAAACAACGCCTTTATGATTCCAACACACCCTCAACTTCGGCTGGCACTGAAGAGGATATTGCATATCCAGGATGCTAGAAGAAATATGAAGAGCCTTTCACTGAATATTAAATTCAATGAAAAATGTTCCGGGGGTGGTGGCATGACAACTACTCAAGTTATGAGGGCAATGTGCCAGTTGTTAGTTGCATACTCTTGAGGGATGCTATGCGCACTCTTAGATGCCTGTGCGCATCCGCAGACTTAAGGAATAAATGTGATGTGCCTGTATGTGCATTTTGTTTTATGGCAATTGATAGTATGGGTAATCAAAGAGTTCTTGGTATTAATATCATCTACTTCTACAATATTCCCTAAGCATACTGAAGGGGTTTAAGTTAAGTACGAACTCTTAGAGGAACCTCCCTTAATGTATATTTTGAATTTTCAGTTATTTTGTTTTTATCTTTTGGTGCATTTTTTCTCTATATATACTTTACATACAATTTCTATATACTATACAATTTAATTAAATTTTAAATTGGCAATGTTAATATACAGGTCAGAGACTTGGCCTCTAACGAACTCTGATAAAAATAAAATTGAGACAATAGAAATGAGATTTCTCAGATCAGTTGCAGCTCTAAGAGATCAAAAGAGAAGTCAAGATATCAGAGATGAATTACAAATATATAATATAAACGAGAGAATACACAGAAATAAACGTAATTGGTTTGAACATATACAAAGAATGCCAAATAATCATTTATCAAAGCAGCTGCTTCATTATAGGCCTCTAGGCCGAAGAAATGTAGGAAGACCAAAACGTCATTGGAAAGATGACCTGCAGCTGCAGCATATAGTGCACCGGGGAGCGGAACGGGCCAACAGGCTCATACCTTGAAGATGATGATGATTGGCAATGTATCATAAAAGATACATTACTTTAATTTATTTAATATTTTTAATAAAGTAATGGAACAAAAGATTAATCAGTAGAAATTATTTAAATTGTTTATTTCACTCACAAACAATACCTCACAGTGTGAAAAGTTATTTAAATTGCGTGCAATTATACAAGAATATTCAAAAGGTAGTAACTTAGGTTTGCTTTCTCTGCTGTGTGGCTCCACAACAAGAGATTGAGTCCTTCCGACCAACATATTATTTTTTTTTCATTTGGGTTTATTGTTGCACACAATGTGTGGAATTCTATTTGGCGACACTCTTTCAATGTGTTTCAACCAATTTACTTCAACTTTATCTATATTCCTGTATTTTATTCAACATGTGTTTGCTGGTGACTTGGAAACAATGTTATTTAACAGTCTTAGATTCAGAAGGCATGCTATAATAAATGAAGAAACAGAAAATAAAATTTGGAAAATGTGGAAAAGGTTAGGAGAAAAATAAAAAACAAGTGGCATGACAACTAAGAAAGTTGTCGCAACATAAAGAAACAACAAGACAATGTTGAGAAAAATACTTAAAACTGACAGAACAAACAAGCAACTGCATAACAAACCACTACAACAAGTTCAGAGAAGCTGTGCTCACATTTTGAGAAAAAGGAAGAGAAAGAATGCAACAAAAGATAAAAACAAAATAACAGAAAAATCAAAATTTGAGGAAAATGAAAAAACAAAAAGTCAAAATCAAGGAAGAAAAAGAAAAATAAGAAACAGAATAAAGCAGAAAAAATATTGGTAAATGGAAAATAAATTGGATGCAAAGAGGAAGATGTGAAAAAATTAGAAAAAATCCTAAACCAAAAAATTTTATAATAGGAATACAGTTTTCTGGCTTTGTTTTATTGCCTCTTTTAAACATTGAGATTATTTTTCCAATTTTCCAATCTTCTGGTATTGTATTTTGTTTCCAGCACTTGTTACAGAATTTTAATAATCTTTCTTGAAAATTCTTTGGGGCATTTTTATCAGTTCTATGTTTATATTGTCTATTCCACATGCTTTATTATTTTTACATTTCTTTAATATTTCCATCATTTCTTGCATCTCTAATTCATATACTTCTGCATATTGTTTGTTTGTTTCTACGAGTGTTATTTCTTCTTTATTTTGTTTGTCCGTCCACAGTTCTTTATAATAATTTTCTAATTCTATATCTTGTATAGTTAGCAAATTTATTTTGTCTTTTACTTCAGAATTAAGGCTTCTTATAAATTTATATACTTTGTCTTGTCTTCCGTGTAAATTGCGTCCCATTATTTATGCTACGTATCTATCCCAATGTTCTCTATTTACTTTTCTGGTATTTTTTTACTAATGCTCTTGTTCTATTATATTTTGGTCATTCTTGTTAAGTAGGCCTCCTTTTTATCCGTTACCAATTCTGGATTTCGGGATAACTCAGTATGTGCTATTAATATTTAATTTTAGGAAGTTATATTTTGAGGTTATTTTAATTATATTATTTTTGGTCTGGACATCTTACCTCAATATTAATGTTGATTTGTTCTTGGACATGTTTCAAAACAATTCTGTTATATTCTGGAGTCTGGGAAAGCTGAAGATATAACAGAATTGTTTTGAAACATGTCCAAGAACAAATCAACATTAATATTGAGGTAAGATGTCCAGACCAAAAATAATATAATGTGCTATTAAAATAAGACAAGGATGGTATTCTCCAAAGATTAGCAAAATGTGACCTTCAGAAATGGGGTTTACCTTAAATCCAAAATTAAAAATGTGCTCTAAAAACAGCCATGTTTTCATGTAGCAATGTAATTAACCCTTAAATTGTCAATGTATCCACATTGCATTCATGGAAAACCATATCGGTGGACATTCAAATTTGTGTCAATTTACAAAGCAATTTGCAATAGGTAATAACTTATGGTTATGCACTTTTAGATAATCTGACATCAGAAAATGAATTTTTCTAATTTAACAAAATAAATATATATTCTGTGAACCAGCAGAATGCTGAGGAATTTGCTTACTTTACACCTTCATAGTTCAATTTTTTAGAGAACACGTGAGATATTCATGGATATTGGCTGACCAGACTCAGAAGTCTCAGAAGTGGTGGTATGACAGGAGAAACCATAAGGAAAGCCTTCCCTGACAGCGCAAACTTCACTGAGATGCAAACTCAAAACCCAGAGTGTTTAACTACTTGAGCTTAAACAATGTAATTAAAAAGTTTATACCTGAAATGTTTCTCTTTTATTGCATCGTCCACTTCATCCATTGTCGAATCTTGCATTGAATTCTTTCCTAAACCAGAGTCTCTCAAATGTCTTGTTCATTATTCCACCCAAAATGGACAATCACTGAACAAAACACCTGCAAACACACAATTTCAATACATACAAATAAAAATATGACAATTTCAAGTAATTATATATAATAATCTCTTTATGTAAGCAAAAATGAAGAACTGATGAACTTCAAATACCTAAAAATAATAATTACTAACAGGAATGAGATGCATTACAGGGACTCTTTTATCATCTCAACTCCTCTCAAAAAAAATGTTAACAAAAGATATGTAAAATGGTTATTCCTCCATTTAAATTATGGACACTAAATATGGTCTGTTACTTTAAGAGTTGACAAAAAAACAATGAATATATGAGGAGAATGGACTTTTTTAAACAAATGAATGAAGAAAACAACAAAACATGAGAAACTAGATGTAAAATGAACAATTTTCATATACAATGATGGGCAGGACATGTGGCACAAGAAAAGTTCATGGAAACTTCTTGTAGGAAAGCCAGTAGGTAAGAAAAGAATGTGGGAGAATAACATTAATAATGATTTGAGGGAGATAAATTATAGAGCAAGTGACTGTAAAATATAAGGACAGGATAGGGATGTATGGAGAGTTATGTCTGCACAACCTTAAACCTCTGGACGTCATTTCTGCAATTGGATCACCAATCAAATGGACAATCATAATGATTTCATTAAACAAGTTATTTTCAGTGATGAGCGTTTTTCTTATTTGGACGGTGATGCTCATACTCAAAATACTTGCTATTGGTCCAGGCAAAATCCAGTTTGTATACATGAGATGAATGTGGTGCGGTTGAAGTGCTGGGCTCTACTCTACTAGACTTTCTGGATGACCTGCCATTCAACAAGATGGAGCTACTGTAATTGTTTAAAACAATTTAAATAGGAAATTTTGATATTAGTGGATTGGATGGGCCTTGGCCTGCACGGTCACCTGATTTGATGCCCCTAGACTTCTTTCTTTGTGGATACATGTGCTCCAGACTCAGCACTGGAAGACCAAATCAGAATGTCATTTCACCAGATACACTTTCAAATGTGAGTGAGACATTCTCTCCAGGTGGATGGGCATCACTGCGTGAGCTCTCAACATGACAACTCAATCAGTGTGGTTAGTTTTAACATTTTAACATCAGCCAAACTTCTCCCATTTGTCAACCGACTTTTGGGCCACGCGGTATAATTAGTCCTTTCTCCAATAGACGGCAGATAAATATCTATATGAATCATGTGTTTTGATGGTTATTCCCTGTTTTGTAGAGTGTATTTTCAGAATAAACATTGAAGACGACAGTCTGAGTTACAAGGCAGTGCACGTATTTATCACTCAAGTAGGCCAAGAAAAATAAATTATTATGTCAAGTAAAGAGTATATATATATATACAGTGTGTATATATATATATATATATATATATATATATATATCTGTTGATGAAGAAGTAGGAATTGTTTATGCAGAAGATTGATGTGATGAACTAATACCACAAAGTGCTGAGATCGCACCACATGATGCATCACCTAGTTATCGCCCACCTTTGCCTGACTTTACGACCAACGTGGGCCTAATTACGGACAGTGACAATATGATAGCATTTGTAAATATATTTATCACTGACGAGTTTATTGAATATATTTGTGATCAAACATACGCTTATGCAAACCAAATAATTAGTGCCACATCCCATCCCTTCACAAAACATTCAATAGTCCAGACTTGGCAACCAGTTTCAATTTTAGAAATGAAACAATTCCTAGGTTTGATGTTTGTTACACGCATTATTGAGAAACCTGATCTGAAGCCGTATTGGACAGAAGACTCCATTTTTTCAAACACCTATATTTTTGTCCAGAAATAGGCTTGAAAATATATTGGCATTTCTTCATTTCAGCGACAGTAATCTTTATGATAATAGTACAAATAATCAGGCCCACTTTAGAAAAACTCTTCAGTGTACACCTCAGAATAAAACTGTTCTTGATGAAGGGATGTTGATGTGGAGGAGGCACTTACAACCCTGGAAAAATTACAAAATATGGTATCATGGTTCGTATGATCAGTGAATATAGTACAGGATACATATGCAAATTGATTATATGCAATGGTAGTGGGATGGCCCTTCAAAATACAGTGCTTGAACTCCTAAAACCTTTGATGATTTTATTCATTTCATAGATCTCAATGATGGATAAATCATATTTGAAGAGAAAAATTATATGCTCAAACCCAGAACCTTTGGCTTTCTAGACCAATGCTCTACCGACTGAGCTATCTGGGCAAGTTCTAATCTAAATGCAAATTTTTCTCTTATAAATTTGCATTTAGATTGGAACTCACCCAGATAGCTCAGTAGGTAGAGCATTGTTCTAGAAAGCCAAAGGTCCTGGGTTTGAGTCCCAGTCTGATCGTATAATTTTTCTCTTCAAATATGATTTAATTTATCCGTGTATATCTTTTGTTGATTATACTAAAGCATTTGATAGTGTAAGAAGAAATAAATTATGGAATATATTAGAAATAAAAGGAATTCCTCAACACCTTATAAAAGCCATTCAGTTTATATTTAGAAACAAATTTCAAAATAGACTGTGGAGATAAAATTAGTAAACAAAAAATAGAAATAAACCAGGGAGTAAGACAAGGGTGTCCATTGTCACCAGTATTATTTAATTTATACTTGGACCATGTCATAAATGAATGCCAAGAACAAATTAACAAAAATAGTGTATTGACAACTCTGCTTTTTGCAGATGATCAAGTAATAATGACAGCATCAGAAAATGCTTTACAACAATTCCTTTATACTTTAATTAATATCTCTCTAAAATACAATTCAAGAAAATCTACATCTAAAACTAAAATATTAGCTCTGAAAGGAAAATGTGCAATAAGAACAAAAATAGTGATAAACAATGTAATTATAGACCAAGTTCAGAATTTTAATTATTTGGGATGTCATTTAGGTAATGACAGAAATTTAGATAAACACAATAAAATATGATTCAATTATCTATGTGGCACAATTAAATGCTCTTAATTGAATAAAACTGGAAAAGAAACTATTTTAAAATTTTACAAAGTATTGGCAGTTCCATCTCTTATCTATGGATGTGAAACCTGGATATTAACAAAGGCAGATAGTAAACAAATAGAGGCTGCTGAAATGAAGATGTTGAGAGCAATAGCAGGATACCAAAAGACCGATAAAAAGAAAAACAAAGATATAAGAACAGAACTTAATATATTCAATCTCTGTGAAAGAATAAAATATTATCAAAATGCTTACCTTCAGCACATATTACGATTGAATGAACAGCGCATACCAAGAAGAATGTATAATTATAAACCAAAAGGGAGAAGATTGTTGGGAAGACCATTCAAGAGATGGAAGGACCAATTCGACCTATAATGAGATCGGTACAGGCCATTGGGCTTAATCCTTGTTGATGATGATGACGAACCCTTATTTAGGATTGGGATGTTTTGTACATATATGGGTAACTATCACAACAGTGTTTAAATGACAAAACAATTACACAACAACAAAATACTACTGTTTGTGGTACAATAGGGGGCTTCCAAAAGATCTTAGGGACCAACAGAAAACATTGAAATGGAGGGGAATGACATTTAGACAAGATGGGGTAGTTCTTGTTTCATGGGTAAATAAAAAATGTATAAACATGATTTCAACTGTACACTCTGCTCAAATGGTTGAAACTCAATCAAAATTTGGTAAAATGAAAATGAAACTAGAGTGCATAGAAAACTATAATAGAAATATGCATGGGGTGGACACAGCAGACCAATATTTAGCATTGTATCCATTTATTCATAAAACATTCAAGTGGCTAAAAGTTTTTTTCTACTTGTTACAGTGCACTCTTTTCAATTCTTTCCATCTATACCAGAAGTCAAACCCACAGAAAAAAATACCATATTTAGCATTAATGCACGCACTCTCATAAATTCTTTGAAGATCATAAAATGACTCCACATGCTTTTGCGCCCTCGCCAGCTGTTTCTGCACATCATCCTGATGGTCACAGCCTCATCATGGACCTCCCAAAAAAGCTCCCACAAAAGACCCTCCATTCCGTCTAGATGGATAAATGGAGGTACATGTACTTTTGAAATTCCCTCCCATCAAGAAGATGAAGGGCATGTCTCAAAAATAAAGAAATAAGTGAAACATCCAAACATCACACCCTCAAATCATACCAAGTTATCACCTGAAGGGTATGTACAATATTTCAAATTTTTCTTACTTATATTTAGAAATTATTTGAATTTTTATTGGGAGTACTATTGGGCAATAGCAAGGAGATACTAAAGGCCAACACGTACACACCATTGAGTAACACTAATAAATTAGAACTGGAAGTAAATATCAATAAAACTAAATTATATTATATGGATGCGAAACACGGACTCCTATTATAAGGGCTGGTTTTATCAACATAGGTAATTGTGTTACCGCAGAATTAAACAGTGCGTTTTCCAGTGATAGTACAATTTTCGTTTCACCATCAACAGTAAGTAACTTATCACCGGGAGTAATCTCATTGGAAAACCATAACCGTACAAATTTCGTCGGTAGAATCATATATCAGAGGGTGATTCCTATACCAAAATGGCATATGAAAGACTGGAAAATTTAATCTTCAAAGTTGAAGAGGAGTACGATCCATATTTTGAAGATGAATTGGACAGAAGACTCCCTAGATGGATTAAAGAACGTTTTCAATACTTTGAAAATTATGACGATCTGGATTTTGTGACCCATTTTAGATGTCGAAACCATCTGCTCTATCAGTACTTGATGTGACAGACAGGTAAGTATAATATAATATTATATGGAAATTGTCTCCACTTTACACAGTGGATAACGAAGTATACCGTAGGTTCATAAATGTCCCAATATTTTAATGTCGTAAGCAAATTGGTATAAAATGATGAATGTTTAGGAACAATAAGCTTGTTACAGCCTATGCTTTTTTTACATTATATTTAACTATATACAATTTTATTCGCATATTTAAAGTGCATTTTGGATATTCTGAATATGTGATGTGAGAACTACTTTGAAAATGTTAGGGATATTAGCACCCATCTCAAACAGACAGGAAAATTTAATTTATTATTGAAATTGACTTTATTCATGTATAATACCACATATACCTAGGTCCTACATATACATTTTAACCCATCAACGTGGACATTTAAACATTGCGTTCCCTTCCCAGATGCAGAAGGACGTGTTAAAACGTCAGGACTTTTAAATATCCACATGCAGATTGCCATGTCAACATGCGTGGTACATCTATGATTTCCAAAGCCTATAACTAGGTTGTTTTACATGTTGGAGAACTTATTTTTTGTCACCCTGTTAAGGAAAGATTCCCCTTCATGTTACGACATAATTTATGACAGGGCAAGTGGAATGAGGTGGCTACTTGTAAGTGAAAGGAAATACTTTTTTTTTTTTTTCAGCCAGACCCTCTTCTGAACATATCCTGTGCCTTATTTTTGCCGAAAAAGAATAAATATCTGTAAAGTATCTCATTGTGTGGTCTCAAACTTTTCTTTTGAAACAATTATCGCAGTCTTTGTGAAACCGTGGCTCATGCCTGTGCAGAAAACCAAGTGTTGTCAGAAGAAAAACATTTTAAGTTTGTCAACAAAATTTTAGATGAGATTGATAAACATAGTGATTTAGCGTCTATATCAGATAGTGAGGATAGTTTCTTTGCACTTGACTATACACAACCTCCTCACGATATAAGTGATAGTGACATCTGCTGTGTTGACGAGCGACATATTCAGACACTTACACGTGTTTTTGATTGCTAAAGGGCTAGGGGGAGTGTCCACAGATTTTGTATGGTAAAATATGGACACGTTTAATTTAATACGAGAGACATTCTGTGACATCAGTGGTCCACAGTTCGATGTTTCTGGGGACATTGTTGCTATATTCGAGGAAATATTTGACCATACGTTGTTGAATATTATTGTTGAAGAAACAAATAAATACGCTCTACAATCAATATCAAAATCGACTTTCCGTGAGCAAAGGATATGTATAACCAAGGTAAGATTAGAAATATAATGTAACTAAATATAATTTATTAATAATTTGGTATATATCTAAAATAAGCTCCACATAACAGATAACTACATGGTCTTTATAGGAAGCCTGATATAATGACATAAATTAGGTCTCGTAGATTGCGATGGGCAGGACATCTGTCACGAATGGGTAATGAAAGACGTGTATGGAAGCTTCTTGTGGGAAAACCAGAGGGAAAACGGCCAGTTGCTAGACCAAGAATGAATGGGAGAATAACATTAAATATGAATTGAGGGAAGTAGATCATACAGGGATTGATTACAACACATTAGCTCAGGATAGGGATGTATGGAGAGCTTATGTCAGCACGGCCATGAACTACAGGTTCGAGAGTGCTAGTGAGTTAGTTAGTTAGTTATCTAAAATAAGTTACTGGGTGAGTAGTTTAAAAATACTACCGCGCAGATGGACTGCATGGACTTTTAAATGACCGCACAGAAGGGAGGAAGCCGGTCTCGTATATATACGTCAAACCGCGCTCAGGGGTTAATCTAAGGTAGCCAATTGACACAAAATAAAAAGAGATTATGTTAGCTTTTCTGAAACATATTTTTAATTACAGTCAAATATTTTTAAAATTATTTATTTTTCTCCTTTTTAGTATTTGGGGTTTTAAATGTGTGATTATATGTTTATTAAAATTGTTTTTCAAGAAACATGCAACAAGTAACGAGTGAACCTCTACTAGGAATTTACTAATAACATACACTACACAAAAATAATAAAAATAAGGTTAGGATGAGTTTCTCAGTTAACTATATTTGTACATATGTTAAGAATAGCGTATGAATTATTCAGAATGGTACCCAACATTTATCACTATTTAGCCTTGTTAAATATCGTAGGCCTAAATGTATTAAATTCATTAAATGTTTCTCCAAATGCTGTACATATAATGAACTAATTCAATTATATTTTACAAAAGTGAAACATTGAAGGATGGACTAACTCATTATGGTTTTCCATATGGCATTGTTGCATTAACATCAGATGATACTACTAGCAATGAGCCTATCCATCTACTCGTAGTATCAAATAAGATCTAACATGTTCCAGAACAGAATAATTATGTATACCACAGTACGCTTAGTTTTATCCTTATTTGCTTGTAACTAACTCACTGGCACTATTGAACCCTTAGGTTCATGGCCACACGGACATAAGCTCTCCGAACATCCCTATCCTGAGCCAATGTTTTCCAGTCATTCCCTGTATAATCTACTTCCCTCAAATCATAGTTAATGTTATACACCCACCTCACTCTTGGTCTACCAACTGGGCATTTTCCTTCTGGTTTGCCTACAAGAAGCTTCCATGCATATCTTTCATTCCCAATTTGTGCCACATGTCCTGCCCATCACAGGCTTCCTATAAAGACCAAGTAGTTCACTGTTATAACCAAATAAACTACAACAAACAGAACGTAAAGTCAATGAGAGGTCCAAATATTGATTCTGATCATTACCTAGTAAAAGTAGTAGTCAAACAAAAACTTCCTAAAATATATAGAAAGAACTAATACAGCAAATCAATGTAATTAAATGGAATAAAACAAATCTTCAGAATCCCTTTAAAATGAGAGAATACAGGAAACTATTACACGATAATTTAAAGGAAGTACCCGAAAATCAAACAATAAATGATGAATGAGAAAGTATAAAATTACAAATACTCCAATGTGCTAAAGAGATAATACAAGAACAAGAAAAAAACCCTAGAAATGAATGGTGGGATGATGAATGCAAGAGAAAAATAATCCTAGAAAGAAAATGTTACAATTCAAAACTGGAAACAATAATGACCTCTACAAAGAAAAAGAAAGATAGCCAATGCAATTGTGAAACAGAAAAAGAAAAAATGGCTTAATGAAAAAATTATGAACATTGAAGAAAATCATAAAAAAGAATGATACAAGAAAATGTTTTCATAGTTTTAAAGAATCAACGGCAGGTAATTCTACCAAGGATAATGAAGACAATCTTATAACTGAAATAGACCTCGTTATAGAGAGATGTTCTGTAATGAGGGAGGAAGAATGTAACGAGTATAATCAACAACACCATCATACAATGAAATCTGTTATATAATTAATAATCTTAAATCAAATAAAGCTGCTGGTTCAGATAACATTTCTGCTGAAATAATCAAACAAGGAGGGAGAACATTGAAACTAAAATTATTTGATCTGATTACTAAAATTTGGAATGAAGAATTATTACCAGAACAATGAAATGAAGGTATTATAATTCCAATTTTAATTCAGACCAAGCATGGGCTGCTACAGCTGACTTGTCCACTTCACCCTTTTTTACATTTCTAAGGTGGCTGCGGAAAGGCTACTGTTTTTAACAGAGAGGAGACCCTTTAATTCCTTCCATCGAAGGCTTAAAGGAACCGACCTGGACAGTAACCTAGTGTCCAATCCCTCACCTTCTCGTGGTGCAGCTGTTAGTAATCATGCTTATGCATGATGAACGAAAGGGAAGGGCTACTCACCAACAAGCACTGGTCAGCTTGGTGAGTTTTTTCTTTTTTTTTTTTGACCGAATTGGTATTACTTCTCCTCCCCATACCAATTCCCTCTTTCAACTTCTCTATCCAGTCTCCCTTGACTGACCTCTTGTTTCTTTCGACCCTGATGGTATTAGAGTACTCGAGGCCTAGGGGTTCATTTCTCCTTCCTTCCTATACCTACTTTCTCTCAATGGGTGACGTAACCACCACATGTGGTGCCTACTACTAAACGGTTACAACTAGTTTATTGTACTCCAATACAAACATGAAGCCTTGGAAAAAGAAATACAAATCCGGAGGTAAAATAGTCCCCCATTCGGATCTCCGGACGGGGACCTTTCTTCAAGGAAACAAATGTACCAAACCAAACTTGATCAAAATCCTCCAGTGGAATACTGGAGGACTATCACAAGCTAAAAAGACTGAACTTACAAAAATGCTATCTGACCACCAAATTGATGTATTCACAATTCAAGAAGCAAATCTCACACAGGAACAGTTACAATATTACCACTTCAAGGATTTTACTGTTCACATACTTCCTAAAGGACGACAAATAAGCAGTGGTATTTTAGTTGGAATTCGAACACATATGACTTCATCCGTTCAAATTATCAAAGAAATGGACAATGTAGACAAAATTGAAATAATTAAAATTAACATATGGATAAATAAATCTCAGTACAATATATATTCAATTTATAATCCACCAAATAACTTCCCTAATCTTGAACATATTACAATAAACCCAAACACAATTATAATGGGAGATTTTAATGCCCATTCACGACGATGGGGCTATACCAAATCTAATAATGCAGGGAAAATTGTAGAAGACTTATTAAATTCAACACCCATAGAAATAATACACAACAAAAGAGGATCCTCCAACATATATACATTACTCTGGTTCAGGAACTAATCCTGACTTACTCTTTGTATCTTCTAATTTATACTCCAAAACCAAAAAACAAATTGTAGAAGATCCTGGCTCAGGACATAGAGCCATCATTGCTACTATTCAACTGGGGAATAACAACTTACTTCCAATGCATCTTAAACCCAGGTGGAACTTCAAAAAAGCCAATTGGAAACTGTACACAGACGAACTGGAAACCAAATTTGAAAATCCTTTAAACGTATCACTTCAGTCAGATCAAATTAACAAATCTATATGCAAAATAATATTAAAAACAGCAAAAAAATATATACCACGAGGAATAGTTAAAAACTACAAACCCTTCTGGAATTCAAAATTAGAAAGAATGAAAATAGACCGAGATCTCGCTAGAAATAAAGCAGAAAAAACAAAAGACCCAAAAGATGTACAAAATTGGAGAAAACTGTGCGCACAACTCAAAAAAGAAATTAACAACAATAAAAGAGAAAATTTTAATAACTTCCTCCAAAAAATGGATTATAGGAAAGATGGCCAGAAAGCATATAGATTTGTACACAATATACAAAATAAAAAAGAACGGCAAAAAACAACCATTTATCCACAACACACAAACAGATTACAAATGAAAGTGAAATAGCCAACAAATTCAACAAACACTACGCTAACACCTATACTTTGTCCTCAGAGAACAAAAAAAGAACAAAAAACAATAAAAGAGAACCTAAAAAATTACATAAAATCAACAAGCAGTAAAAAAGATAATATTTTTAATAAGAATTTCCAACATTAAAGAGTTAAACATAGCCATTAAATAGTTTAAAATCAAACAAATCTCCAGGAGCAGATAATATACATGCAGAATTTCTCAAACACCTTGGCAATAAAGCCAAAACTCAATTGCTCTCCCTTTTATAATCTTTCTTGGAACACAAAAGTTCCTGATGATTGGAAAAAAGCTATTATAATACCTATTTCGAAAACAAAAAAATCAACAAATACTTTTTCAAATTATTCGCCCAATAGCAACTAACTAGTGTAATTGTTAAAACTATGGAAAAAATGATTTCAAATCGATTAAATTGGTATTTAGAAACCAATAATTTACTTTCACCCAATCAAGCTGGATTTAGAGAATTACAATCAACAAATCAACAAATTGTACACCTAAGTCAAGCTATTAAAAGACAGTTTCAACAGAAAAGAAGACACTCTGGCAATTTTCGTTGATTTCCAAGGAGCATATGACTCTATTTGGAGATATAAAATTATTAGAAAAAATGCAGACTTTAGGCCATTCAAGGGGGAATATGCTACTCTGGATCAGCAATTTTCTCATCCAACGGTTCATCGCTACAAAGTATAATAAATCACCTCTCTAAATACCAACAAACACATCGAGGTTTACCCACAGGGTTCTGTACTCAGTACCATTCTCTTCAATATCTACATTAATGATCTACCTAAGCATATAGAAAAGCTCGAAAACGAAAACCCTACTTTTTGCTGATGATGTTGTAATATGGGTCTCCAAACCCGAAAAACCAAAGTCAAACAATTAATAACCATAGCCCAACAATCACTAATACAGTTTAGAGAATTGGACATCCCAGAACTTAATGAAGATAAATATACAGAAAACAAATTATCAACTATTTACATTAAGAAAGAAACCACTACCCATCACTCTGAAATTGGAGGGTGAATTATTAACTCAAACACATGAAGCAAAATATTTAGGAATAACTCTGGACGCAAAATTAACATGGAAGAAACACATGGAGAATATATGTACAAAAAAGATAGAAACAAGGTTACCATTATTAAAACGATTAGCAGGGAAAAAGTGGGGTTTGCAACACACAAACCCTAAACACCTTCTACCAAATGTACATAAAACCTGTACTTCAATATTGTGAAGAAATCCTAGTAACTACTAAAGTGGAAAAAACTTAATAAATTGCAGAACCAAATCCTCCGTCTGATAACAGGAGCCGTTACAAACAACACCAATCACTGCCATGCAAATCTTAACAAATAACCCAAACATAGCATCTGAAATTGAGAAAACACGCAGTCACACAGTATGAAAAATTTTTAAGGCTACCCCATAATAACTGGACCCAAAAAAACCACAAGTATGTTTTAAAATCTCAGCAAAGCTTCCTAAGGCATTGTACAAGAAATCAAACAGAAATGTGCAACTTCCACATTCAAAAGAAAATATGCAGATGAGAAACAACCCTCCTAGAATTTTTGGAAATCGAATATAACCTTCATTTAACAGAAGACATCAAGAAATCTGAAACTCCTCCAATATATTTTAAAACAAATGTCACTGGAAATGATAAATCTAAGTTACCCAGCTCCTGAATGGATACATATTTTTACAGATGGCTCCAGCCTACCAAATGATGGTGGCACTGGTGCTTGGTGCAGTATGTCCACTTTTTTCCTTTTATTGCGTAAACTAAACACAAATTCAACAAACTTTGATGGCGAAATTCTAGCCATGTTTTTGTTTTTTTGTAGGGAATCTCACTATGAGGTATTTCCATTAAGGTAGAAATGTTTATCACTCACTCATATGAACAATATGAGGTGAGTGATAAACATATTCTAACTTAATTTCTTAAGTTTACAAAATCTTTTATATCACTCCAAAAATTTACAAAAGTTGGTATTCTATGTGACTCCAAATCCAGCCTTTCTTGCTATAACCTAGAACCAACACCAAATCATCAAAATATCGAATGTCACAAATGATAAATACATTTATCCCGTCTACCTAAAAAAGTGTACTCATGGATTCCGCCATTTGTGGAGTGACAGGCAATGAAATAGCCGATTTTTCTAGCACAAGACGGGTAAGCAAATTGTTTCAAACCCAACTTCTGCTCCAGTTTCCTTTCCCTCTATCAAAAG
>JASPKZ010008277.1:225000-242732 GCA_030220185.1 Diploptera punctata | reverse complement strand
CAACATACATCAACAACACACACACACCAACAACTCCAACAACATCAACACCAACTCAGCACCAACACTCACCAACACCAACACACCACCACATAATACAAACAAACAAACAACAACAACACCTACAACAACAACAACACCAAACACCAAAACACAACACCAACAACAACAACAACAAACAACAACAACCCAACAACACCAACAACACCAACAACACCAACAACACCTACAACACCAACAACACCAAAACACCAACAACACCAACAACCACACCAACACCAACAACAACCCCCAACAACACAACAACACCAACCAACACCAACAACAATACACAAACAACACAAACAACAACACAAAACAAACACCAAACAACACCAAAGAACCCCACCAAAACCAACAACATCACAACTCCAAAATAGCAACAACACCAACAACAACACCAGCAACACCAACAACACCTACAACACCAACAACACCTACAACACCAACAACACCAACAACACCAACATTCATCATGGCATCATATATTTCCTCATACCATGCTCTTCTACTTCTCCCCCTCTTCCTTCTGCCTGTTCCAATCCAACACCTGTTTAGGCCACTGGTCTTCCGACGTCCGTTGTACATATCCATACCACTGTAGAGCTCTCTTTGTTATCCTATCGATAACAGTTTCTTGTGCATCCATTTCCTGTCTGATATATGTATTTCGAATATGTTGTAGCCTGGATATTCTCATACTTCTCCGTAATTCATCCATTTCTGTCGCCAAGGTTCTTTTCTGCATCCTTTCATTTATTGTCCAGCTTTCTGATCCATATGTAAGTATAATTTCTATTATTGTCTGTATAATCTCTTTTTTTGTTTTTCTGGTCAAATTTCTATTCCATAAAAGACCATTCAGGGATCTAATCGTCTTCCTTGCACAATTACTCGGTTGATAATATCTTTTTCACAAGTACCAGATTTTATCTATTTAGATCCAAGATATTTATATTCTTCAACACATTTAATTATCATATTATTTATTAGTAGGTCTTTCGAATTTCCTCCGATTACCATATATTCTGTTTTAATATAATTTATCTTCAGTCCACCTAGCTCAAATGCATCGACCAACTTTCTGATCATATATTCTATATCTTCTTTATCTGGTCTTATTATAATCTGGTCATCAGCGAATAATAAATTGTGCAGTAAATGGCCATTAATGTTGATTCCCATTCCCCTACCTAACTTATTCCATTTCATTAATACATCTTCTAAATATATCTTCAACAATGTTGGTGACATCCCGCATCCTTGTCTTAATTCTTTTGTAATATCAAATTCTGAGGATACTCTATTTCCAACCTTAATACTTCCTTTACAATCATACATTCTTTTTATAAAATGTACAAGAGATTTAGGTATTCCAAAGTTCTCCATTGCTACCCAGAGCTTGTTGATGGTTACAGAGTCATATGCCTTTTCCAGGTCTATAAATGCCATCTGCACTTCTTTTCCTTTAGCCAACATCTTTTCCATAATCTGCCAAACCACAAATATATTATCAAGGCACGTTTTACCTGCTGTGAAACCTGTTTGTTCTTCTGATATTCTATTTTGATTAGTTCCTCCAATCTAATTTTAATAATTGTACTTAACAGTCTACTAATTGCTGCCATAACACTGATCCCTCTATAGTTTGCTGGATCTCTTTTATTCTCTTTATTTGTGTATATTGCACCAATATACGATAACTTCCACTCATCTGGAAAAGGATCTCCTTCTATCACTTGGTTAAAAAGTCTAGTTAAAATTCTTATAATTCCTGAACCACCATATTTAATTAGTTACTGGACCTGCCGCTTTTCCATTTTTTGTTCTTCTCAACACTTTTCTTACGTCGTCTTCTGTTATAGGTTCTATTAAGTTACCCTTTCCATTATTCAGTGTAGCATGGTCTATAAATTCTCTCCTAGTTTCTGTTAAAACCAGTTTAAAATATTCCTGAAAAGTTTTAATTGGTACTAAATTAAAACTCTTTGTCATATTATCATTTCGCATGTTTGTAATTGTCCTCTATGCTTGGGCTGACTTTCAATAACCTCAGTGGTCTACCTCCCGAGGGGTGAGCAACGGGAAGTTCGGAATAGCCGATTGGGGTGATGTACGGTGGGGACTAGTTTCCCCGTGACCGCTACGGTAGCCGAGAAGGCCCAACAGGAATCCCGAAAACCGGCAAATGAGGCTCTGGTTAGGTCCCCCAAATGCAGGGGTTAGCGAAGGGCTGACAACACGTTCCATAAAAAAATAATTGTTACGTTTCCTGCAAAGAGAAATAAAGCCGGACAGATCAATAGGCATAGAATTTGGCTAAGAAAAAGGACAAGGATTTTGGCAACTTGGAACATACAAGGTTGGAATTCTAAGAATAATGAAGTACTTAACGAGATTACAAAGAAGGGGGTGGATATAGCAGTCCTGACAGAAACGAAAAGGAAAGGGAAAGGTCAAGAAATAATAATAATAACAATAAGAAGATGAAGAACAATAATAATAATAATAATAATAATAATAATAATAATAATAATAATAATAATAATAATAATAATAATAATAATAATAATAATAATAATAATAATAATAATAATAATAATAATAATAATAATAATAGTAATAATATTAATAATAATAATAACAATAACAATAACAATAACAACAATAATAACAACAATAACAATAAGAACAATAATAAAAATAGTAATAATAATAATAATAATAGTAATAATAATAGTAATAGTAATAATAGTTCATAATAGTAATGATAGTAGTAATAATAGTCATAATAGTAATGATAGTAGTAATAGTAGTAATACTAGTAATAATAGTAGTAATAATAGTATAATAGTATAATAATAGTAATAATAGTAGTAATAATAGTAGTAATACTAGTAATAATAGTAGTACTAGTAGTAATAATAGTATTAATACTAGTAATAGTAGTAATAATAATATAATAATAATAATAATAATAGTAATAGTAATAGTAATAATAATAATAATAATAATAGTAATAGGAATAATAATAAAATAAGAATAATAATTAATAGTAATTAATATAATAATAATAATAATAAATAATAATAATAACAATAATAATAACAATAAAAATAATAATAATAATAATAACAATATAACAGTAATAATAATCATAATAGTAATAATAATAATAATAATAAATAATAGAATAGTAATAATAGTAATAATAAGTATGAATAGTAGTAATATAGTCATAATAGTAAATGATAGTAGTAAAGTAGTAATTACTAGTAATATAGTAGTAATAATAGTAATAATAGTAGTAATAATAGTAATAATAGTAGTAAAATAGTAGTAATACTAGTAATAATAGTAGTACTAGTAGTAATAATAGTAATAATAGTAGTAATAGTAGTAATAATAGTAATAATAGTAGTAATGGTAGTAATAATAGTAATAATAGTAGTAATAGTAGTAATAATAGTAATAATAGTAGTAATAGTTAGTAATAATAGTAGTAATAGTAGTAATAATAGTAATAATAGTAGTAATAGTTAGTAATAATAGTAATAATAGTAGTAAGTATAATAATAGTAATAATAGTAGTAATAGTAGTAATAATAGTAGTAATAGTAGTAATAATAGTAATATAGTATAGTAATAATAATAATAATATAGTATATAGTAGTAAAATAGTAATATAGTAATAGTAGTAATAATAGTAATAATAGTAAGTAATAGTAGTAATAGTAGTAATAATAGTAGTAATAGTAGTAATAATAGTAGTAATAGTAGTAATAATAGTAATAATAGTAGTAATAGTAATAATACTAGTAATATATAGTAGTAATAGTAGTAATAATAGTAATAATAGTAGTAATAGTAGTAATAATAGTAATAATAGTAGTAATAGTAGAAATAGTAATAATAGTAGTAATAATAATAGTAATAATAGTAGTAATAGAGTAATAATAAATAATAGTAATAATAGTAATAATAGTAATAATAGTAATAATAGTAGTAATAATAATAATAGTAATAATAGTAGTAATAATAGTAATAATAGTAGTAATAGAGTAAATAATAATAGTAATAATATTAGTAATAATAGTAATAATAGTAATAATAGTAGTAATAATAATAATAGTAATAATAGTAGTAATAATAGTAATAATAGTAGTAATAGTAGTAATAATAGTATAATAATAGTAATAATAATAGTAGTAATATTAGTATAATAGTGATAATAATAGTAAGTAGTATAATAGTAATAATAGTAGTAATAATAGTAATAATAGTAGTAATAGGAGTAATAATAATAATAGTAATAATAGTAGTAATAATAGTAATAGTAGTAATAGGAGTAATAATAATAATAATAATAGTAATAGTAGTAATAATAGTAATAATAGTAGTAATAATAGTAATAATAGTAGTAATAGGAGTAATAATAATAATAGTAGTAATAGTAGTAATAATAGTAATAATAGTAGTAATAGGAGTAATAATAATAATAGTAATAATAGTAGTAATAATAGTAATAATAGTAGTAATAGGAGTAATAATAATAATAGTAATAATAGTAGTAATAATAGTAATAATAGTAGTAATAGGAGTAATAATAATAATAATAGTAATAGTAGTAATAATAGTAATAATAGTAGTAATAATAGTAATAATAGTAGTAATAGGAGTAATAATAATAATAGTAGTAATAGTAGTAATAATAGTAATAATAGTAGTAATAATAGTAATAATAGTTAGTAATAATAGTAATAATAGTAGTAATAGGAGTAATAATAATAATAGTAATAATAGTAGTAATAATAGTAATAATAGTAGTAATGGAGTAATAATAATAATAATAATAGTAATAGTAGTAATAATAGTAATAATAGTAGTAATAATAGTAATAATAGTAGTAATAGGAGTAATAATAATAATAGTAATAATAGTAGTAATAATAGTAATAATAGTAGTAATAGGGGTAATAATAATAATAATAGTAATAGATAGTAATAATAGTAATAATAGTAGTAATAATAGTAATAATAGTAGTAATAGGAGTAATAATAATAATAGTAGTAATAGTAGTAATAATAGTAATAATAGTAGTAATAGGAGTAATAATAGTAATAATAGTAGTAATAATAGTAATAATAGTAGTAATAGGAGTAATAATAATAATAGTAATAATAGTAGTAATAATAGTAATAATAGTAGTAATAGTAGTAATAATAGTAATAATAGTAGTAATAATAGTAATAATAGTAGTAATAGGAGTAATAATAATAATAGTAATAATAGTAGTAATAATAGTAATAATAGTAGTAATAGGAGTAATAATAATAATAATAATAGTAATAATAGTAATAATAGTAATAATAGTAGTAATAATAGTAATAATAGTAGTAATAGGAGTAATAATAATATAGTAGTAATAGTAGTAATAATAGTAATAATAGTAGTAATAGGAGTAATAATAATAATAGTAATACTAGTAGTAATAATAGTAATAATAGTAGTAATAGGTAGTAATATAATAATAGTAGTAATAGTAGTAATAATATAGTAATAATAGTGATAATAATAGTAATAGTAGTAATAATAGTAATAATAGTAGTAATAATAGTAATAATAGTAGTAATAAGTAATAATAATAATAATAATAGTAATAGTAGTAATAATAGTAATAATAGTAGTAATAATAGTAATAATAGTAGTAATAGGAGTAAAATAATAATAGTAGTAATAGTAGTAATAATAGTAATAATAGTAGTAATAGGAGTAATAATAATAATAGTAATAATAGTAGTAATAGGATAATAATAATAATAATAATAATAATGTAATAGTAGTAATAATAGTAATAATAGTAGTAATAATAGTAATAATAGTAGTAATAGGAGTAATAATAATAATAGTAGTAATAGTAGTAATAATAGTAATAATAGTATAATAGGAGTAATAATAATAATAATAGTAATAGTAGTAATAATAGTAATAATAGTAGTAATAATAGTAATAATAGTAGTAATAGGAGTAATAATAATAATAGTAGTAATAGTAGTAATAATAGTAATAATAGTAGTAATAGGAGTAATAATAATAATAGTAATAATAGTAGTAATAGGAGTAATAATAATAATAATAGTAATAGTAGTAATAATAGTAATAATAGTAGTAATAATAGTAATAATAGTAGTAATAGGAAGTAATAATAATAATAGTAGTAATAGTAGTAATAATAGTAATAATAGTAGTAATAGGAGTAATAATAATAATAGTAATAATAGTAGTAATAGGAGTAATAATAATAATAATAATAATAATAATAATAAATAATAGTTAATAGTAGTAATAATAGTAATAATAGTAGTAATAATAGTAATAATAGTAATAATAGTAGTAATAGGAGTAATAATAATAATAGTAATAATAGTAGTAATAATAGTATTAATAGTAGTAATAGGAGTAATAATAATAATAGTAATAGTAGTATAATAGTAATAATAGTAGTAATAATAGTAATAATAGTAGTAATAGGAAGTAATAATAATAATAGTAGTAATAGTAGTAATAATAGTAAGAATAGTAGTAATAATAGTAATAATAGTAGTAATAGGAGTAATAATAATAATGGTAATAATAGTAGTAATAATAGTAATAATAGTAATAATAGTAGTAATAATAATAGTAATAATAGTAGTAATAATAGTAATAATAGTAGTAATAGGAGTAATAATAATAGTAATAATAGTAGTAATAATAGTAATAATAGTAATAATAGTAGTAATAATAATAATAGTAATAATAGTAGTAATAATAGTAATAATAGTAGTAATAGTAGTAATAATAGTAGTAATAATAGTAATAATAATAGTAGTAATATTAGTAATAATAGTGATAATAATAGTAATAGTAGTAATAATAGTAATAATAGTAATAATAGTAGTAATAATAGTAATAATAATAGTAGTAATATTAGTAATAATAGTGATAATAATAGTAATAGTAGTAATAATAGTAATAATAGTAGTAATAATAGTAATAATAATAGTAGTAGTAATAGTAGTAATAATAGTAATAATAGTAATAATAGTAGTAATAATAGTAATAATAATAACGATAATAATGATAATAATAATGATAATAATAATAATAATGATAATAATAATAATAATAACGATAATAATGATAATAATAATGATAATAATAATAATAATAATGATAATAATGGTAATAATGATAATAATGACAATAATGATGATAATGATAATAATGATAACAATGATAATAATGACAACAATGATAACAATGATAATAATAACAATAATAACAATAATAATAATAATAATAATAATAATAATAATAATAATAATAATAATAATAATAATCTAAAATAAAGTAATTTTTTCCCTGAGGAAGCAGAAATATAAGAAACAAAAACTGCGTGTGGTATTTAATAAAATGTCATATATTGTATAAAATTGGTAACTATAATTATTACACACAATAAAATTAAGTAACTCACTGGCATTATCAAACTCAGAGGTTCAAGGCGGCGGGAAAATTTTATCCTGAACGAAAATTTTCAAATAATTTCCTGTATAAAGGAACAGTTAAGTCTCGTAGACTGCAATTGGCAGGACATGTGGCACGAATCGAGAATGGAAGACGTGGATGGAAGCTTCTTGTAGGAAAACCAGAGGGAAAACGCCCAGTTGGTAGACCAAAAATGAGATGGGAGAATAACATTGAATATGATTTGAGGGAAGTAGATTATTCGGGAGATGATTGGAAAACATTAATTATGGATAGGGATGTATGGAGAGCTTATGTCCGCTCGGCCATGAACCTAGGGTTCGTTAGTGCCAGTGAGTTAGTGAGTTAGTTATAATTCACCTCCATTAATGCTATTCTCTCACTTCATTCTTCATCTCCCTCTGCTCTTCCTACAAGAAATTCCCTCTTTCATTCTCCATTTCTGCCACTTGTCCTGCCCATCGCAATCTAAGAGACTTAACTGTTCTTACTTCATCTGATTTCTATAGCCTAAATTAAATGTAGCTCACTATTAAGTAGTTTTTTCTATTCGTCGCTTTTTGGTCCAACATTTTTCCTAAGCACTTATCTCCATTCTTCTGTCTGTTCATCTGTATTTGGTCTAAACATTTTCCTACGCACTTTATTATCAAATACTCATAATCTTTTATCCTCACTTAAAGTAGTAGACCATTATAATAATGTAATTGAAACAATCAGAAATAAGTTGGGATAACAAAACTCTCTGTAAAGCATAATAGCAAACATTTTCAGAATTAAGCCTTTGAAATAATTTTTTTATACATACAAACAAAACGTTTACCATAAAGGCCTACCATGAAGATCATCATCCAACACCAATAATTAAAGCCTCAGGTGGTACAAATATGATATAAGGATAAGGATCCAACTTATTCAACTCAATAAAAATAAAAATAAGACACAATACTTCCTAGTGATTCTAGCATTCTATAACACTCCACTTTTTCTCTTGTGGTAGAGCATTCCTTTTGCAAAAAGTAGGGACATGGATTTAGTTATTGGAACAAATAATTCATTATTATTATTATTATTATTATTATTATTATTATTATTATAAATTCTGTTTTGAATTATGGACAACATAAATAATTACAATGGTACGCCCATGTGAAAATTATGACTGGAGAACAGCTATTGAAGAAAATGTTGGGATAACTGGTGTTCGAGAAATTGAAGAAAGGGAGACCAAATTCTACTTTGATTCAGGATATAAAAACAGAAACGAGAGAAAGAAGAATAGAGGAAGGAGAATTGAGTAGTAAGGAAGACTGGAGAAGAAATTTAAATTCAATATTTAACGTGTAAAACATTACCACAAGAAGAAAACAGGTTTTAAATATATTTTATTATTATTATTATTATTATTATTGATATTATATATTATCAGTATCGTTATTATTATAATTTATTCCCAATATTTAGAAATTCACAACCAACTAATATAAAGCTACTACAAATTCGATTAACTTTTTTGAACATCCATAAACTCCTTTTCTTGTTTTGTATTTATGGTCGTCCTCCTTTTCACTTCCTTGCTTGAACACAAATTTTTACAATTGTTTGCATTTTCTTGCGCGCATGTGTCCTTACAACAATTATACTGCAGCCACTGATTCTCCGGCCTTGACGTTTTCACAACAGTGTTGACGATATGGATATTCAGTGGGAGTGGCCGCTTTATGTATGCGGTTAGCAGACATACAGCTGACAACATCTCAGCAATTTCAAACCTTTACTAGCGCGCTATAGCTGCGTCAAGAGCAGTGATTGGTTATGGCAGACATCTACTCCCAATACAACCATATTCTTATTGGCAGTAGAGGGCGAATTCTCCCTTTACCCCTCGTATAACCTAAACTTCAGAGCCGGAGATATGGCGGCCCGGGTATATTTCAGACTTTCTTCTGACAGAGGAACTTTCACAAGACTATGGTCTGTATCACAATCTGTTTAAGTGAAACTTCTTATATCTTTATTTCCGAATTAGCACAACATCTATTTGATTCATTATTATACCATCAGGAGTAACTCGTGTTTCTTTTGCGGAAAATAGGTTATCTAATTAAGTATTTTTTTTGATGTTGCAAAACAAATTAGTTTATTGCATTATCATTTGTAATTAATGTCATCATCACCATCCAGGGATTAAGCCTGTTGGCTAATTCCGGTTTCATGAAAGATAGAATTGTTAAAATTGTTCAGACCATCTTCTGTGTGGACGTCCAACATTTGTCTTTCCGTGAGGTTTATAATTTAGCAATAATTTTGGAAATCTTCCTTCTGGCATTCTATCAATATCTTCTTTCCAGTCGTTCCTATATTTAATTATTCGGTCTGTAAGTCTGAAAATATTTAATTCATTTCTTATATCATCATTTCTTTTCTTATCCAGCAGAGTACATCCTGCTATATTTCTTAAAAATCGCATCTCAGCTGCTTCCAATCTTTGTTCTTGTCTTTTAGTGATCGTCCAACATTATGATCCATAAATTAATACAGAACAGCCATTACTTTATAAAATTTAATTTTCGTTTCTTTTCTTGTGTTTTTAAGGGTTCTTTTAATAGTGCCACACATTTTAAATTTATTTATTTTGTCATTAATCTCTCCAATTTTAACATTTGATAAATTGAAACCTAGATATTTAAAACTGTTCGCCTGCTCTAAAATTTTATTATTAATTACTATTTTTGCTCTTAAGGTATCATGTCCTTTAAATGCTAAAATTTTAGTTTTAAAGTAAAGTAAAGTAATCCCACTACAGGCCTCAGGAGGCCCTTGGGGCAGTAGGAGGTTAAGGCTCCCACTATTTCTGGACAATCGGCACTTGATGTCAGCCGGGTTGTCAGCCCTGCGTGACGGCCGCTTTTACCCCCAGAACAAGCGTCTGGTACTCATTTCCGTTAGAGGCTGAGTCGACCCCAGGGCCATAGTGCCGCCAGAAGGTTTGGGTCAGTTTAAAAATCCTGACCCCACCGGGACTTGAACCCTCGACCTTCCGGCTTGTAGCTCAGTACCTTAACCACTACGCTACGGCGTGCCCCTTTGAAATTTTTAAATTGTAATTGGCACTTATTTTTTCCAAATTAAAAATTTTGTAGATCATCTTCTGAACTGGAAATCACTACTTGATCATCAGCAAATAATATTGTATCCAACAGTTTATTATTTTTTAAATATGTTTATTTAAATTAATCTGCCACTTTAACATAACTTCATCAATATAATTATAAATTAAAAAAATAAACAATAGTTTTAAAAAACTAACACAGCACGCTTTATTAGAAAACCGAACTCAAAAATGAAAAATAATTTTAATTTCCAACACGCTTGGGATAAATTTAAAGTGGTCAACAAAAAAATCATCTCCAAGACATATTAGAATAAAACTAGAATTATCAACAAAAAGAAAATAATTTTATCATCAAAATCGTGGGGTGCTCTATATCAATTAATATATTTCATAATAAACAGATATTGGTAAAAGTAAAGTCTCTAAGAAGAACATGTAAAAATCATAAAAAGCACCCCACGCTTTTGATGGTAAAATTATTTTCTTTTTGTTGATAATTCTAGTTTTATTCTATATGTGTTGGAGATGATTTTTTGTTGACCACTTTAAATTTATCCCAAGCGTGTTGGAAATTAAAATTATTTTTCATTTTTGAGTTCGGTTTTCTAATAAAGCGTGCTGTGTTAGTTTTTTAAAACTTTTTTGTTTATTTTTTATTTTTTAGTTTTAATATTTTACAGAATAAGATAAGAATGTAAATATCTTTAAATTCCATACCATTGTAGTATGAGCTAAAAGTATTACTCTTCTAAAAAAAATCCTCCCCAGCCGGATTCGAACCAGCGACTTATGGATTACTGAAATTATATACCGTTAGTTCACCGCTCTACCAACTGAGCTCTTACAACGATTGACTAAAAAGTCGACAAGTCCGTAACCTATTATACCAGTTTTAATTTTTTTGATTTTCTGATGATTCTGGCCAGGAATTTAGAAATAAAATATGAAATTTTTGTAGTGTCACATGTCCTTTACAAGTATACAAAGTTTGAAGTCGATCCAATGTCTCTAAGTGGGTGAAAATCGTGTTCAAAGATTCCGTTACATAAATACAAAGACACTTTTTTTGATTTTCTGATGATTCTGGCCAGGATTTTAGAAACAAAATATGAAATTATTGTATTGTCACGGGTTCTTTACAAGTATACAACGTTTCAAATCGTTCCAAAGTCTCTAAGTGGGTGAAAATCGTGTTCGAAGATTCCGTTTCATAAATACAAAGACACTTTTTTTTTATTTTCTGATGATTCTGGCCAGGATTTTAGAATATGAATATGAAATTATTGTATTGTCACGGGTCCTTTACAAGTATTCTATGTTTCTAAGTGGGTGAAAATCGTGTTCAAAGATTCCGTTACATAAATACAAATACACTTTTTTTGATTTTCTGATGATTCTGGCCAGGATTTTAGAAAAATATGAAATTATTGTATTGTCACGGGTCCTTTACAAGTATACAAAATTTCAAGTCGATCCAATTATTTTAAGTGGGTGAAAAACGCGTTGAAAGATTCAGTTACATAGATAGATAGATAGATAGATAGATACAGGTCAAGCTAATATAAAGCGTGTAAAAAGAGAAGGTGATAAATAACACCCTTGTCTGACACCACGATTTATTGTTACCATTTTTTGATGTAATTAATGTATGGTAAGATTCCTATCGTTGGGCCGGCTCCTTCGATGAATCATTTCGAGGACTTTGTGTGTTAATTAACATTATCTGATGAATTTTTGTAAGTTTTGTAATGCTGGTGAATTGCCTGTTGGGACATGTACATTTTATAATTACTGGATTGAAATTAGAGAACATAATTTATTTAATTAATTAGCATGAACTATTTGACTATTTGCAAAATGGTGTTATTTGTAGTAAATCGCGTACCAAATTATTTTTATCCGTCTAAAGAAAATTGCATAACTGTTAAAAAGTATTACATCATCCTTTATAGAGAATTCCTACATTAACGGTATTCAATACCACCACGTTGTCATTTCGACATTGTGGTATTCTCTCCTGGCATGGCGTTATTGTAATCCACTTCTGAGATTAGGGCGCCTAGAAGGCGGAGTTACGCTGCTCCGATGATGATGATGATGGTAATGATGAAAATTGTTCTCTTTTAGATTTAATCTCTGTTTCATCTTATGCATTTCGTTGTCCATTAAGGGAATTTCACTTTTATGATTTTCTGTTAATCGTTTTGAGTTCCTCTTTCATGTCATCGATAGATTGTTTCAATTTATGCTCTGCTCTTCACTATTTTGTTTAATTTATTAGTTCGATGTCTCGATCTGTTGTAGAAATTTGTGAGTTTTTTTTTTTCCACTCATCATCATCATCACCATCATCCTCTTATCGTGTCCTCCTTTCGGAAGGCTTTGCTTCTTTTTAGTTCTTCCCAGTCATATCCCCTCTCTTATAGACTTTTCTTCACTTGGTTAATCCATCTTTCTCGTGGTCGTTTTCCTCGTATATTGAGATTTAACAGTTTTTGTGGTAGTCTTTCCTTTTCCATTCTTTTTAAATGTCCAAACCATTTTAGTCTACTTTTTTCTATGTCTGTTGTTAATTTTTCTACACTTAAGCCTCCTTGATTTTGTCATTCCTTATTCTATCTCTCCTTGTTTTATGTACCATTTCACGTAAGAATTTCATTTTTGTAGCTTGGATTCTGCTCAAGTCCTTCTTTGTATATGTCCAAGCTCAGCTGCATATGTAAGAACTGGTTTGAAATAAGTTTTATACACTCGGACCAACGGATCTGTGCTCCTATAGCGCTGGCATCGTTCTTAGAAAAGCACACGTCAGTACTCACACCATTTTACCGCACTCCCCTCCCATTACGTCAAACGCCAGCCACAGTAACTTATCGAGTAGTGATGTTGGCAAACTTCCCCCAGTGTCATGGCTCTTGAATATTGAAAAATGCAAGGTTGGAGTCAAGTTGACAGCACTGGAGTACAAGTGCAAGAAAAAGATAGAAAAAAGAGAGAGAGAGAGAGAAAGAGAGAGAGAGAGAGGGAGAGAGAGAGAAGAGAGAAGAGAGAGAGAGGGAGAGATTGATGGATGGACGGACGGACGGATGGACGGATGGACGGATGATGACGGGTGGGACGGGGGACGGGTGGGCGGGTGGGCGGGTGGACAGATGGACGGGTGGGCGGGTGGGCGACGGGTGGGCTGGTGGACGGGTGGGCGACGGGTGGGCTGGTGGACGGGTGGGCGGGTGGGCGGGTGGGCGGGTGGGCGGGTGGACGGGTGGGCGGGTGGGCGGATGGGCGGATGGGCGGATGGACGGATGGGCGGATGGGCGGATGGACGGATGGACGGATGGACGGGTGGACGGATGGACGGATGGACGGATGGACGGATGGACGGATGGACGGATGGACGGATGGACGGATGGACGGATGGACGGATGGACGGACGGACGGACGGACGGATGGATGGATGGACGGATGGATGGATGGATGGATGGATGGATGGATGGATAGGAATGAAGGGGGGAAATGATTTGCCGAGGCAGAAAAGGAAGTAGGCTTCAGTTCGCATATCTTACGGGGGCACAGATCCGTTGTACAGACAATACATTGACTTTTACTCTTGGTGGATACTATAACTTTATTCCAGATTAGTTGTTTAGTTCTAGACTTTTAAACTTTTCTCTATTCTTCTATTGATTTTAGTGTGTATTTTCCCATTTTCATTTATCACCGTCCCTAAATATGTAAATATTTCCACTTTTTGTAGATTTATGCCTGATAACTTAAATTCCAATAATTGTTCTGGTTTCTACATATTTTCATGACTACCGTTTTCTTGATATTTCTTTTTAAACCATATTCTTCTGAAACTGTTTTGCAATGTCAAGTCTATGTTCTATGGTATTTATTGAATTTCTCCATATCATTACATCGTCTGCGAAGATGAAAGTTTTCATATCTTGTTTTTTGCCTTCCTCTACAACTTTATTTGTAATATCATTCATTATGGTGTTGAACAAAATAAGCGATAACACACTCCCTTGTCTAACTCCAACATTTGTTTCAAATCATTGTGTCATTCCTACTGGAGTCTTAATACAGTTTTCACATTTACTGTATGTGCTATTAATTTTTTCAGTTAAACTCTTTGGAACCTTTATATTTTGTAAAGCTTCCCATATTTTCCTATATACAACACTATCGTACGTCTTTTCGAAATAAATGAAGGCAATGTATATTTCTGCTCCGTACTTAAATTTCTTCTCAATAAGCTGTCTTACACAGAAGATTAAATCCACTGTTGATCTTCCGCTCCTGAAGACATTTAGTTCTTCTCTTAAGTTTTTTCCCCCACTATTTTGTTTTATTTATTTATTTAATTCCTGATTAACTTTTGAAAATTCTGCGTTTTTTAAATAGGTATTTTTAGCAATTCCTGTATTTGTTTCAATTTTATAGTTAAAGTCTTGAGTTCGTAAAGTAGTCGATTGATGTTCTTTTTGTTACAAGATTCACTACTGGAAGGAATTGGTTAGTAGGCATGTCACTTCTGACACCAGATGTCACTTGTTGAGTTAGTATGGGAAAAGGTTGAATTTCGTTAATTTATTTCACACCAATTTGCTGAAAAATTCATAATTGTCTTTATTCAATGCACAATTATTCAATCTACACGCAATTTTGATAATCTAGGTAATATAAACACAATTTTTCTCATAGTCATTTCTTCACACTCGCAGACATCTTCACTTAGGAACTTTCTTCTTTGTGCTTTTCAGATAACCTTCACGGTTTGTAGCGGGAAAAAGGGCGGTAGCGCTTATGTATAAGGTTCTTAATCTCAGGGTATGATTTTCCGTCGTGGGAGGTGAGGAACGAACCAAGAACTACAAGTACAGTAGGAGGCTTTCCAATAGAAACCAGTATCAATATTAACTATTTATTGATCACTTGAAGCACAGGGCAATTACAATTATTACAGTATTTTCACACACACTGTAAGCAGTTTGGGTATATGCCTTACTAATAATGGACCGGAATTATCTCTTCGGAATTAAACCGCTATTAGTCACGGTCAGCAATGTACCTATTTAATATAATTTAGCGAATTTATCGCGCTTTAGAATTATCATTTTAATTGTTGTCATCAGTGGACCTATTTAAATACATGTCGTGAATTTATCACTCAAATATAACAAGATTGCCTGTATCACAATGAGCACGCGAAAGCCAGTAACATTACTTATATTTATTTATATCACTTCGATTGGACGATAACTTCCGGCTTTCTCACTATCTTATATGCGGCCAATATCTTGCTGGCCTTCTCACTATCTTATATGCGGCCAATATCTTGCTGGCCTTCTCACTATCTTATATGCGGTCAATGTCTTGCTGGCCTTCTCACTATCTTATATGCGGCCAATATCTTGCTGGCCTTCTCACTATCTTATATGCGGCCAATATCTTGCTGGCCTTCTCACTATCTTATATGCGGCCAATATCCTACTGCCTTCTCACTATCTTATATGCGGCCAATATCTTGCTGGCCTTCTCACTATCTTATATGCGGCCAATATCTTGCTGACCTTCTCACTATCTTATATGCGGCCAATATCTTGCTGGCCTTCTCACTATCTTATATGTGACCAATATCTTGCTGGCCTTCTCACTATCTTATATGCGGCCAATATATTGCTGGCCGACGAAGATCTCGCTTGTCGCGAGACTCACAGAACAGGCCCCGTTCGGAAGTCTTACATATTGTTTTATAATTCATTCCTAAACATATACCCATACCAGATCATGCTAAATAAGTTACCAAAACCAATGTTGTGATTGGCTAAGCCCTCATTATACATATTTAAAAGGGCGTATCTTGAAATTGTCATCGCCCTTAACAATATTGCCAGTATTAATTGTTCTATATAATTGAGAAAGTATCTTCCCCGCCTCTAACCTAAACTAAATCTAATAAATCCTATTGGTCTCCCACTATACATAATTCCGGCCACTGGCTGAAGGGTAACTTGCTGAGTTGCCCCAATGAGGTCCAAACTAAACAATAATTATTACTAATGAGACCGGAAGTCGGCCATACATTTAAATTACACTTATAGCTGGGCATCGACTCTGCGAATGTCCAGCTCCATGGGGGGGGGGCGTTCCCCGGTAGGCCTACTGAAAGAGATACCTTAATAAGTATTCTCAGTACGAAACAGTTACGATAGTTCTTTCATAGCTTCCCAGAAAAAGAATATTGTTCTAGCACCCCCAGCCGAGGGTCACTTCATTGTCTGATCAGTTCGGGCCAGATACAAAAAGTGTCATTGTTACCATTAGCTACGGTTGTAAACCTGTTCAAATTTACGGATATTAGTTTTAACTTTAGATCCAAAAATCTCAAAGTATCTTATTGACACTGAATTAAGCGTATCAAATCAGATAAGGGTTCGTCCGAGTGTGGCTGTAACAACCCTGAGACCTCCTGGACTGTTTAAAGTAATACTGTTCAAGTTATTATCTAATAATTTAATTTTTAGTTGTGCCCAAATCCAGGAGCTAAGTAAGAAAATAAAATGCTAATACTTTCTGTCTCAAGTTTCATTACTCAGGCCGTGAAGTCACTCTCAATCCCTCTCACATGCGATGATCGGAACTAACTGGGATTCTCTTGAATGGAAAGCGTAGAATCCGATTCCTTCTAGAAAGAGACATACGGACGCATCTTGAAAACTATCCTATTGCGAGTTGCACACGACCGGAATCCAAATACCTATTTCCTTATAATGCGAGTTACGAGTCTTACAGCCTCCCGCGAAATTTAAAGGGGTAATTTGAGCAACAAATTAACAATGCGTCGCAATATTATATCCTTACGTCCGTTATACTTATCCTACTAGCGTTCATCTCCTATCCTCGAATCACAACTTGACTATACCGCCGAACATTCGATTTTTTAAAAATACATTTAAAGTAATCCCACAACAGGCCTCAGGAGGCCCTTGGGGTAGTGGTAGGTTAAGGCTCCCACTTTTTCTAGACAATCGGCACTTTATGT